>JAODAL010031200.1:0-48779 GCA_025379985.1 Phyllomedusa bahiana | reverse complement strand
TAGGAAAGGAACACTGTTAATGGCCAAATATTGCAAGTGGCTTGTTTTTGCAAGATCTTTAATATAAAAAACAATCCTTGTAGTGAGACAACCCCTTTAACCGGGCTCCTTGCTCCTGGGTTATTGACAGCTCTACCTTCCTATCTGGTCTTCCATTTCTTCCTCCTATTGCCTTTGTCCTTAGTTCTCCTGGAAGGTATTTAAGGGCTCTTCTGTCTCCTCTCCTTGCTGGTCTGTTTTTGCCTATTACTCACCCTCTCTATTCTGTGCCTCCCTGGTTACCTTACTCTGCTTGGATCACGTTTATTCTTCTGCCTTCTGACTTTGTACCGCGTTACTGATAGTTACCGTCTTGGCTTGCTTGACCTTCCCATATTGTGTTTGTATTGTTTGTCTGTGTCTTGTGTTCTTACACTATTCAGTATAGTGCTCAGTCTTCTGGTTGGGGCCGACCTGTTAAGGAGTCGGGCACCGCAAAAGGCAGGGACAGGGGTTAGGACCAGTGTCAGGGCCTCACACTGTCTGTGTCTGTTTGTGCGCCCCTGACGGGTCCCTTACAAGTTGTTTATCTTTTAAAATGCCCCTGCGGTTTTGGCTATGTTGGCCAAACCGCACGGAGCTTCAAACTAAGGCTAAATGAACATCATTCCAATATAAGAACATTTACAAGAAAACAAAATCAAGGTGAGGTGGAGATTGATATACAAAAAAAAAAGTTTGGAGAAAGTACAGTAGCGCGCCATTTTTGTGAATTTAGACACAATGTGTCTGAGTTAAAATGGTGCATACTCTAACAGGTTAAGTGTAGGGAAGGTGAAAGTCTAGAAAGACGTTTACTGCAGCGTGGATACACAACATGAACACATTGACGCTGAATGTGCTTGAATGAGAATTTTGACCTTAGAGTCTTTTTATAAGATATATATTTGGAATAAGTTCGTAGTACGTTTCATATGGTTGGATATACATTTGATTAATGATGTAACGTGTATTTGCATAAGTCCGTCTGTACACGTCTCTCCTCGATTGTGAATCAAGCAAAGAGGATATCACAGGAAAATCTACCAAGTATCTAATTTGCACTGGTTACCACGGACTATTACGATATGGACACGCAAGTAGCATAATTACTATGCACGTTAAATATTCATTGAATATGATGAAGGTTCTCAATAAATTTGGAAATATTGTTCTATCCTGCTTTGGTTTAAGTATACATTGTTAAGAGAGTGCAAGGAGCTCCAATAGGAAGTGCGTGGAACCGATTAAGTAACCAGTGAGCTACCGAAGTTTGTTACAGAAAGCAGAAAAACACATATCCTGTATTTGACTCCTAATTACCCCACAAACAAGAGGATAAATTAACCCTTGGGTATAAAATACCCTACAGAGTGAACCAGATGGAATTCAGGCGTATATAGGTCAGAAAAACACACACACTGTATTTGACTCCTAATTACCCCAGAAACAAAAGGAGAAATTAACCCTTGGGTATAAAATCCCCTACATAGTGAACCAGATGCAATTCAGGCATATATGGGGCAGAAAAACACACACACTGTATTTGACTCCTAATTACCCCAAAAACAAGAGGATAAATTAACCCTTGGGTATAAAGTACCCTACACAGTTGAACCAGATGTAATTCAGGTGTATATGGGGCAAATTAACACACACCCTGTATTTGACTCCTAATTATCACACAAACAAGAGGATAGATTAACCCTTGGGCATAAAATACCCTACACAGTGAACCAGATGGAATTAAGGTGGATATCGGGCAGAAAAACACACACCATGTATTTGACTCCTAATTACCCTAAAAACAAGAGGATAAATTAACCTCTGGGTATAAAATACCCTACAAACTGAACCAGATGGAATTAAGGTGGATATCGGGCAGAAAAACACACACCATGTATTTGACTCCTAATTACCCTAAAAACAAGGGGATAAATTAACCCTTGGGTATAAAACCCCTACACAGTAAACCCAATAAATTCAGGCATGTCGGGGCAGAAATACACCACCCTGGATTTTAGAGAATACCCCAAAAATGGGGTTCAATGTGGAAAAATGTTAAGGTCTGCATCGGGGAGAAATAATATACGGCATATATGCCTAGGGGGGAGAAAAACTTGGAGAATCGCTTGTTGAGAAAGATCTGGGGGTTCTTGTAGATCATAAAATACAGAAAAGCATGCAAGTCAATTTAGCTGCCCTAAGGGCCCGAAAATTGGGGTGTATTAAAAAGGATGGATCGCGGGGGCAAAGGATGTCATTCTACCTGTACAAAGCATTGGGGCAACCTCACTTAGAAAAGCGTTCAGTTTTGGCCCATTTATAGAAAGATGTAAAAGAGTAGAGAGAGTAAAAGACGAAACCAAAATTTAAGGGGAAAGGAGATTTAGTTATGAGGGGGAGGTTAGTAGAATTGAACTTTATCCTGAGAAAAGACGGCTTTGGGGGGGGATGATTAAATTTTTTTAAAAAATAAATGGTCCTACAAAAAAGTATGGGGAAAAATTATTTCAGGGAAGCCCCCTCAAAAGACAAGGGGGCTTCCCTTTGACTAGAAAAAAAGGGTTCAATCTCCAAGGAGAAGAGCGTTCTTTACTGTAAAAACGTAAAACTGTGGAAAGCCGCCTGGGACTGCACAGCAGGAAACTGTAAGGGGGTTTCAAGAAAATTAATACCTCCGGAACTAAAAGAAAATTAATGCTACTACTAGGTAAAATTCTGGACCCGGGCCCCCGGTGGGGGCTCTGGGGTCAGATATGGGGTTCTATACGGAGCGGGTTTGGGTTCTTCCCTTGTGGTTTGGGGGATTAACCATGGAGCGGGGCTTTAAAGCCCCTTGTCTCTCTCCCTCACCCACATTTTCCCACCCTTTGGTTAACTTGATGGAATGGTCTTCTTTCAACCACTAACTATGTAACTATGTAACTATAAAAACAAACAAAAAAAAAAAACGCTGGTTCAGGAACAGGTGTGATACAAACACACCCTTGTGAAGGTCTTTCACCCCAGTAGCTCAAAAAATGGGTTTGTTTTGCACAGAGTGCAATATAGTGCTGCAGCAGATAAATGCTTGTGACAGGAGACACACTGACAAGTGTGAGAATTTAACATGGCGTCTGTATTTAGAGGGCTGTGACGTCACAGAAACCCAGTGGTTGCTGATTGGCTTCATGTCTGCACATGTCATTGAGGGCGTTCCTTTCTTCCTCCCATAGTTCTCTGCCCCATGTCACGCCAAAATGTTTGGGCGGCCATCTTAGAAAAAAAGGCGATTTGTTCCCGCGAAGTATCATAAACTTCACCTTCATGCAGAATCAAATTTTTCCTGAAATTCTGATTCCATTTCATTAGAATTCATTCGCCCATCTCTAGTTGTGACATTCGGCCCGTGTTTGCTTCAGACTTGACTGATGAGGATGATGATGATGATGACATTTGTGGCCGTGACTGAGAGAAAATAGAGGTAAAACCGTTGGATGCAGGGTCTGATAACCATTGAAGAACAGATTGGCAATGCTGTTCAGTAATGAGATACATAGGTAACTGAGCAAGCAATGACAGGCCCGGCGGTCCTGCAACTGACGATGTACTCGTTTGTGCGTTGTCCGAAGGAGTACCGTATCTTGTACCTCTTTCTCAACTTCTTACACCCCGCCTTGCTCACTTACCACCTCTAGTTCCCACCATGTTCAAAAGCTAAATATTATAGCTCTGCAAGTGCCATAAGATATATATAATAAGAATGAGAGAAGTGTATACATATGTTAGAGATGAGCGAATTTCACAAAAAATTAGATTCGCTAGATTAGCTGAATTTTACCCCAAAATTATGTTTTTATTTGCTGCAAATTGCATTAAAAGCCAGCTATATCCTGGCCGCAGTATGGTGTTGTAAAACATTGTGCCATACTGAAATATGCATAGGGAGTGTGGTTTGTGGCCTACGCAAATATGCCGTATTTTACTATGACACGCAGATGACAGGTGCCGTTTTTAGAAACGCTTCACTCTTCACTTATCTGGGCAGTTACAGGGGCAAAACTGACTAAATAAGTGAAGTGGGAATGCAGCGTGACAAGGTAATGTCAGTGCCAGCTACAAAGAACAGAGCTAGGAGCCAAGATCCCATTATAGCATCAAAGAGCACACTCCTTTTACACCATCATCAAATGATTCCACAGATTATGACAGAACCTGTTTGTTAAACGCTTATACATGTAGAGCACCCTCCCCCCCCTGAAACAGTGGAAAGGGTATCAGCAGGAATTTTGCATTGACGTCACCAATCATTTTGACCTTCCTTCAGTCCTCGATCCGTCAGTGTCCGCTTTCGATCGGTCAATAATCCATCAGTAGGGATGAGCGATATTATCAGCAAATGTTGAAATCGGCATGTTTTTTAGGCTTATCGGAAATTTCCGATCATGCAATATTTTAGGTGACAATCTTACAGATAATCTATTAATGCCGAGCCATTTTCAGCGTTTCTGGTCATTTTGGCGGCCAGCCAATCAGCTCCAAGGATAGAGGGTGGTGAGGAGGATGTACAACGTCACCACTTTGCGGTGTATGGATCTCATTGGCTGCAAAAATCACATGACCTCGTTTTATCTATGCAACTGCATTTACTGTTTGAACTCATACTCTGTCTATCACACTTCACAGCAGGACTGTCTCTCTGCGTTTAAACCAATAGCTGTTCTAACAGCTCTGAGAGATAGTCTCTTCTAATACAAGAAACCATCCACCTACCTACAGCTTAGAAATTTAAATTAATTAAAGATTATCCCCTTCTTATTTAGTTAGAGAAAGTTTTAAGGATATATACTGGTGTGTGCAGCTGCAGAGGGTGGGGGGTGGCTTCTGTGGGGGGGGAGGCGGCAGGAGGAGAGGCATTTGAAAGGAAGATATTTTGCAGCTCAGTGTGTTCTGTGATCTAATTGAAAAATTTAAATTTTTTTTTACCACTTTTTGGCCGCAGACCTCTGAAGGAGTTGAAATTGTCCCTGGGGTTTTCAGTTCTATTGCAATCACTGCGTGTCAGTGTTCCCAAAAACCGGCATAACTTATCCCTATTACTTTCAAATAGTTTTATTGAAGTCCGTGCGTCTGTTTGGCGCATATAGCTCAGTTGTATGCAAATTGTGTTTATACATATTTCCTAGTTTAAATTGTGCCTGTTTGTCAGTGGTGGGGAAGGATGCTATATTAATCAATATAACTTTTAAATACTCTTATTGCGGGCCGGGGTGTTTTTTGGGGCGCAGGGAGCTCATTGTACGCATATTGTGTTTAATATTTGAGTTACATTTTACACCTGTAGTCAGGGGTGTGAAGCCCCACCATTTTAAAATTAAAAATAACATTTAAATACTCTTTATTGCAGTCCGTGAAACTGTTTGGCCCCAAAGAGCTAAAGTTGTACGCTATTTTTTTAAAACCCAAATATTTTAAAATTTTTTGGGTATACGGGTTTAAAAGGGGTCATGCTGTGGCCCCGGGGGACATGGAAAAGGCTATTTTCCATTTCAATAAAATGATGGTTCAAAGATTTTGCCTTTTTTAATTTTCCTTTTACTTTTTTCAATTTGGGGTTTAAAATTTCCCCCGGTTTTTTTTGGGTTGCTTTAATTGTTTTGGGGGGGTAGGGACTTTTTTCTTTTCAAAAAAACCCAAAATTTTGGATTGTTCAAAATAATTTTCCTGTTTGGAATTTTTTTATTTGGGGTGAAAAATGGGGGATTTAAAGGGTTTAAAGGGATGGGGGAAAAGACGGGAACCAGGGATGGGTTTGGAAAAAGTTTTTTCCCCTTTTTTTTTCTGGAAAAAAACTTTTATAAAAAAAATAAATTTGTTTTTTTTCTTGCTAAATTTTTGCCCCAAAATCCAGTTCCTTTGGGAAAGGTTAATTGGGCTTTTTCTCCAAAAAACCCCTTTTGGGGTTGTAAAAAAAAAATTTAAAAAAAAGGTTTTTTTCCCCCCCCTCCCCCTTTAAAATGGCCCTTTGGGTTTGTTAATTTTACCCCCCCTAACCCCCCCGGCCCCAATAAAAAAAATCCCCCCCCCCAATTTTTTACCCATTCCGAATACCGGGATACTTTTGACCCCCCCCCCAACCCCCGCCCCCTTCCCCCCCCTTTCCCCCCCCCCAAGTTTTTTTTTTGTTTTTTTTAAACCCCCCCCCAAAAAAAACCCCCCCCCCCCCCTTTTTAGCCCGGTTTTCCGCAAAAACCCCCAGACCATCCCCAATGTGGTTTGGGGGGAATAATTTGCATGCCCCTTCCCCCCCTTTCCCGTTCCCCCCCCCCCCTTAATTTTTCCCCACCCCCCCCACCCCTTTCCCCCCCCCCACCCCCCCCTTTCCTCAGCCCTAAAATTTTTTGAAACCCCCAAAGGACCAGGGTTCCCCCCCCCACCCTTTAACCTTTTTCCCCCCTTTTTAGGCCCCCCCCAATTTAGGATTTTTTTGACCCCTTTTTAGTTTTCCCCCCCTTTCCCCCTAATTGGATAAAAAAGGGGGAAAATCCAAACTTTAATTTTTTCCCCCAACCCCCCCCTTTTCAAAAAGGGAGGGGGTAAGGGGGGAAACAGCATTAGGAAACCAAAGGGGTTTTGGTTGAGTAAAGAGAGGGGGTCAATTGGAACCCAGCATGGTAGGCCCAGTTGGCCCCTTTCCCACGGGTTTTGGGAGGGTTTGGCAACATGGTAGGCCACAGAGTGGCAAAAGGGGACAGATTATGGAGGGGGAAAAAAATATAAAGTGGGGCCAACAGAGGGGGCACAATAAACCACAGTGGGGAAAGGGTGGCAACAACATAAATGGGGCCACAGAGGGGCAAAATGACAGATTGGGGAGGTGGTTAAAACATGAGTGGGCCCCAACACAGGGGCCACGATTGACGGGATTTTGGGGAGGTGCCAGCAGCGAAAAAAAGGTGAGAAAGTTTTGGGAAGGGTGCAGAAGTCAAAAGGGATACTAATAGCCCAGTAAACGGGGGGAAGGGTGGGTGGTAATAAAAAAAGGGGGGGTTTCCCTGGGAAAAAGGGGGTTGGGGGGTTTAAAAGGAACAGATGGCGCAAATTTTGGCATGGGAGAGCGGGCCGGGTATCGAAATAAAAGATTAGGGGTTTCCCAAGAAGAGTCCAAACCATTTAAACAAATTTGGGTTTTTGGCGGGTGCCCTGATGTAAATCAAAATGTATCGGCTTTGGGGTGGGGAAAATTTCCTGGCTGTTTCCACGCCCTGATTCACTTGACAAAGGGAGTCTCTCCACATTTTTGGGTTGAAAAAGGGCGATTTTTTCCTTGGGGTAACTAGGGGCCCCACCCGCCCCTTGAACACCCATTTTTGATACCACACTTCGGGCCCGGGCATGACAGTTTTCTCCAGCGAAAACTCAGCAATTTTGCGGCCCCCACATCATTTTGGCTTTCCATTAGTCAAGGGGGATTTTTTCAAGGTGGGGGGGCCCAGATGCTGCCCCACCTGGGCCCAAACCAAACTTTCGGGCTTCAGGGCCCTTGTCCAGGCCCCTGCTGTTTGCTGTTGTTTAAATTTTCCCTTTCACTTGGGGGGTTTGAAAAAAGCTGCTCCTCAAAGATTTTCCAAAGGCCCAGGTTTCTGCTGAGGAAAACTGGTACGCCCCTACCCCCCCCACACTCCCTTACAGTAGCCGGGCAGGGGGTACGTGAGCACTGAGCCCCCCCCCTTTGTCAACCTGACTGGATGGACGGGGGGCACAATAGGCAGCGGCCAATTTACTACATAAAATTTTTAAGTACTTGATTTTTTTCTACCCCTGGGCGGGTTTAAAAAAAGGGGGGCCCGATTTTGGGCCCTTGGTAGCAAGGATCCAAAGGTTGGAGACCCAAGATGCCCATCCTTTTTTCCCAGTTGTGACTATTTTTAGCTGTAAATTTACCCAGGCAAATAACCATCCCATTGTGTAATTTGACTCTGCGGGACCCCCTGCCCTTCCATTTTTCATGTAAAACTGCCACAGTTTTGTTTTTGGGTTCTTCTGCCTCGCTTCCTCATTCCCCCAAACCTTCTCGGCCCTGCTTGCCCTTTTTTCCCCTGAAAAACCCGGGGTAAAAAAAAAAAAGGGAAGTAAAGGAAAATCCAGCTCCACCCAGATTGGGGGAAAAAATTTAAAAAATTTAAACTTTTATTGAAAAAAGGCATTATAAAAGTGTTCAACTTGACCAGCATGTAGCTGGGGCCAAAAAAATTTCCCCTGTTTGCTTTTCCCCAAAATTTTAAAACCTTTTTTCAAGCTTTATAAAAATAAAAAAAAAAAAATTTTTTTTTTAAAATTGGGCAAAATACCCGGTAAAAATTTTTTCCAAAAAAAAAAATCCGAAACCCCTTAAATTTGGCCTAACCTAAAGTAAAATTTAAAAACATTTTATTCTTCCCTCTTAAAATAAATCAAATGTACAGCTTAAACAATTTTTGGTAAAAAACCCCCTTTGTCTCTTGTTCATACCGGGGGGAATAGCGTGAAACCAAATTTTTTGATATTCCACCACGTTTCCCGATTCAGCAATTTTTTACAATGGTCACCACCTCGAAAAGGCCTAACACTTTTTCTATTCCTGAAAAAACAAAAACCTGAAATGTCTCCATTATGATATTCTATAAAATGTCTTGAGGCCATAGATATGCCGATTGTTAATGATTTACGTATGTCAGATAGATGCCGCTGAATTCTTACTTTCACTGCTGTAGATGTACAGCCGACATATTGTAATTTACAATGTATGCATGTAATCAAATAAACCGTGTATTTGGTGTTACAATTAATATACGATGTAATCTCATGTGTTACATTGTTCGCGGTAGATGTATCGGAGCCTTTATTTGAAAGCCAAGAACGAGTGTGAACGGGTACAGATAAAAAAATTCTTGGAGAAAACAAAGCGCCAAGAATTTAACCAATCCTAGAGACAAACTTTATACCATCGTTTTCTATAAAAGTTCTTATATTTTCTTGAAAAAATAGTATGGGTAAATTCTTTTTTATTATCGCAACAATCTCCTTATATTGTGGGCTGTAAGGGGTGGAAAACACAACTTTATTTATTGGACTCTTACTTCTAGTTTCCGTTCCTAGTAGTTTATCACGAGGCAGATGGGCTACTTTATTCTTAGCTCTGTTGATGCTCCAACATGGGTAGCCTCTATCCCCTAATCGATCACATACCTCTTTCTCAAATTCTTGAAATCTAAACCCTTTCCCCGGAACAATTTCTCTTAATTCTAATAAGCTCACCCACTGGCAAATTTGTGACCACATGTGGTGGATGACATGATTTAGCCTGCAGTAACGAATTCCTAGCTGTAGGTTTTCGATAGGGCAAAGTATCAACCCCTCCCAGGTCATTGCCACATAATGTGATATCCAAAAAATGTATTTGATTTTTGTGCCATTCATAGGTGAAATGTAAATTCTCTGGTTGTTTTTTGATGAAGGCACAGAAATTTTTGGCTTCCAACTCAGACCCCTCCCACACCAGGAGCAGTCGTCTAAAAAACCCGTACCACCTGATGTGGGGGAATAAGGACTGTCAAAGAAAAGGGGAAATTTTTTTTTTTTCCCCAGACCCCATAAAAAAAGTTGGCCCAAATGAGGGGGAAAATTTTGGGCCCCCCATTGACGAACCTCCCCACTGAGGAAAAATTTCTTTGTAAAAAGAAAAAAGTTTGTGCTTTAGCGGGAAATCCGGGCCAAATCACAAACTCTTTAGTTCCTTGGGGTGGGACTGCCAAATAAAGGGGGAAATTCTAAAAGACAATCCGGCAGAAAGGAGGGGTACAATCCCAAAACCCTCAAAAAAAACAGGGAAAGTTTTTTTTCCAGACTTTTGTCATAATATTAACCACTTTTAGAATCTTTATAAGACCTGGTAACTGGAGCACCAAGGGTTTTTGCAAAATATCATCAATCCCCACCAATTGGGCGTCATCTACACATTGAAAGTAAGAATTCCGGGGCATCTATCTGACAACGAAATCTTAAACAATCGCATCCCTAGGGCCCAAGACACTTTATAGAATACAAAAAGGAACATTTCATTTTGTATTTCGGGAATAGAAAAAGTGTTTGGGGCCTTTTCGAGGTAGGACCATTGTAAAAAATTGCTGAATCAAACGGGGGTGGATATACAATTGGGTTTTCACGCATCCCGCAGTATGAACAAGAGACGGGATGTTTTTACCAATATTGAAACTCGACATTTGAATATTTTTTTAAGAGTAGAATAAAAAAGTTTAGATTTACTTTATTTTTGGGAAATTAAGGTTTAAGGTTTTTTTCCTTTTTGAAACATGTAAACCGAAGTCCTATTTAAAGGAGATTTTTTTTTTTTTGTATACCCAATGACTAAGGAATAACTTCCAAAACGCTTTCAGCGATTTTTTGTACAGCTACATGCTGTAAAAGTTGACACTTTTATAAGAATATTAAAATAAAAGTTACCTTTTTTTTTTCCCCACCAACTGGACTGGAGCTGGATTTTTTTCACTTCCTTTTTCTTTTTACCCAAAGGCCTGTTTCCCGGTCTGTCCTGCCGTCCTGGGGGGAACATACAGAACTTTGGGGGTGTCTTATACCATTTTGCTTTGTCTATTGGGGATATCTCTGGAATCATTACGTGCTCCTGCCTTGTTTCTAGGTTCACTCTCTGACACAAATTGCCCCAAATTACTGTAATAAAAAGGATAGATGAACTAGACCTTTTGCATTGCAACTGTTTAAATCTTTATTACTCTGCTACATTTGCTTTATGAAAGTGTCCGACCATTATGTGTCAAGCACCTGTCGATTCTTTTTTTCCCAAGGATGCGATTGTTTTTTATCTTGGGTTTCAGTAGACTAAAAAAAGCCCAAAATCTTCACTAAAAGTGATGACGGGGACATCAAGTGGTTGACCCAGACTTTTATACTAAATTCCAAATAAACGCCACCTGCAAGGGTTGCGCTTTGGTGGGGGTCAAAACCCCACTATGTAATTTGGGGCAAAAAAAAAATGATACCGCACGGCCTGCGTATCAAAATTTCCGTCTTATCCCTTTCTAAGGGGAATTTTGGATGAATGGAACTTCATATTGATGTTCCATTAAATTAATGGAACTCTTGATCAAAAATGAAGAATCACTAAGAGTTTCTATCAATCAGGAAATTTCAAATTTGAAATCACAATTACAGCCCTTTGAGTCGACCTTGCAATACAAAGAGTTACAAGAGAAAATGCAAATTAATATACAAAAATTGGAGGACTCAATAGTGGCTTATAAAAAGCGGGAATTTGAAGAACACTTTTGGGTTATAATAACGCAAGGTGTATACTGGCATCGCATGTTTCCACCCCTCGTTCCATTCTAAAAAATCAACAACAAAAAAAACAACCAGATCAAAGAAAGAATTGGTTTCTTTTTTAAACTAGATTCATCACTAAACTTTGGCTACTCTATATCAAAGAACACCCGAAAGGCACTTTTCCATGCACCGGAAAAAGTGCTTCTAGAAAAGTTAATGCCAAAACGCCTACTGCTTCTAACAAGGATTCAAAAAACGAATCAGAAGATCTGGGAGAAAACATAAGAAAGCCAAGAAAACACCAGGCCAATTCTAGATTCCCTTGGGAAATTTTTGCCCATTTTTTTCTAACGAGACTCATATTTCATTGCTTCTAAAGGTTTGGGATTAACCAACCAAAAATTTCAATTTAATTCCACTTATTAGACATCAATAGGTTAGCTCGTAATCTTACCTTGAAAAATAATTTTTCAGGCATCCACTCTACAAATAGTAATGAGGGTGATAAAAATCAAGTGACAGTAGCACAGGTTGCAACTTTCTTCTCATTTGAGGAAACTCGTAACATAGGCATTACGTAGTTTTACAAAGTTGAAGTCTTCCCCCTTAAATCAACCATCCCTGTCCAGCCCAAAAAAATAGTAATTTTTTAAATCCTTAAAACCGACCGCTGGCTGATGTATTTCAAGAAGTGAGAACTGATTTATTACCCACAGCAGAAATTTTAGGATACCCCAAAACAAATTTAACATGAAAAAACAAACCATAGCATTTTTTGAATTAAAAAAAATACAGTTTTTTAAATTTCGTCCACAAAAAAAGGGTGGGGGGATTGTCGATAAACGCGGCTTAAATCATAAACTTAATCTGAAAATTATTACAAGATACCGAAACATACGCCCCCTTTCTTTTGACCCCAAACAAACCTCTTTTTCAAAATAAATTTAAAAAAAATTTTAAAATGGGGTTACCTGGGGGGCTTTTTTCTGCCTTTAGCGAAAACTTTTGTGGGATTGCCAAAATTATCCCAAATTTTTCCATTCCCCCAAAAAATTCAAAAGGGCTTTTTCCACCACCACTTTAACCCATAGTGGCAGAATTTTTCACGGGGGAGTACTTGGTGCTGGATTGATAATTTTGGCAACCATGTGCCCATTACCAGGTTTATCAAAGTTCTAAAAGCCTGGGAATATTTTGCACAACCCAAAAAACCCCGAACTTTTTCCCGGTTTTCGTGTGATGGGGGGGTTTACCCCCAACCTCATACCATTTTTGCCTGTTTTAAAACCCCTTTATTTAGGTTTATCCGCACCCCAAGGAACTAACGAGTTTGTATTAGGCCACGGTTTCCTCTAAAACAAACTATTTTTTTTTTGACAGAGAAAATTTTTCCCGCATGTCGATTCGTCAATGGGGCCAAAATTTTCCCCCTCATTTGGCCAACATTTTTTTTTGGCATCGGGAAGAGAAATTCCTCTTCCTTCTGACAGTCCTTACTCCCCCCCCCATCAGTGGACGGTCGTTTTATAGACGACCCCGCTCCTGGGGGGGAGGGGTCGAGTTTGGGAAGCCAAAAATTTCTGGCCTTCAACAAAACAAAAGCTAAATTACATTTCACCTAGAAGGCACAAATCAAATAATTTTTTGGATATCACATTTGGGCAATGACCTGGGAGGGGTTGATACTTTGCCCTATCGAAAACCTACAGCTAGGAATTCGTTACTGCAGGCTAAATCATGTCATCCACCACATGTGGTCACAAATTTGCCAGTGGGTGAGCTTATTAGAAGTAAGAGAAATTGTTCCGTGGAAGGTAGATTTCAAGAATTTGAGAAAGAGGTATGTGATCGATTAGGGGATAGAGGCTACCCACGTTGGAGCATTAACAGAGCTAAGAATAAAGTAGCCCATCTGCCTCGCGATAAACTACTAGGAACAGAAACTAGAAGTAAGAGTCCAATAAATAAAGTTGTGTTTTCCACCCCTTACAGCCCACAATATAAGGAGATTGTTACGATAATAAAAAAGAATTTATCCATACTATTTTTTCAAGAAAATATAAGAACCTTTATAGAAAATGATGATATAAAGTTTGTCTCTAGGAAGGGTAAAAATCTTGGCGCTTTATTGTCTACAAGCCTATTTTTATCAGAACCCGTTCACACACCTTCTTGGCTTTCAAATAAAGGCTCCGATAAATGTGGGCATTTACGTTGCACTGCATGCAACTTTATACAGGTCACAAAAACCTTTACATCTACCGCAAACAATGTAACACATGAGATTACATTGTATATTAATTGTAACACCAAATACACGGTTTATTTGATTACATGCATACATTGTAATTTACAATATGTCGGCTGTACATCTACAGCATTGAAAGTAAGAATTCAGCGGCATCTATCTGACATACGTAAATCATTAACAATCGGCATATCTATGGCCTCAAGACATTTTATAGAATATCATAATGGAGACATTTCAGGTTTTGTTTTTTCAGGAATAGAAAAAGTGTTTAGGCCTTTTCGAGGTGGTGACCATTGTAAAAAATTGCTGAATCGGGAAACGTGGTGGATATATCAATTAGGTTCACGCTATCCCGCAGGTATGAACAAGAGACAGGATGTTTTTTACCAATATTTATACTGCTGTACATTTGATATATTTTAAGAGTAGAATAACATGTTTTAGATTTCACTTTAGGTTAGGCAATTAAGGGTTACGGATTTTTCCTTTTGAAACATTTGACCGGATATGTGCCTATTTAAAGGAGATTTTTTTTTTTTATTGTATACGCTATGACTAAGGAATAACTTCCGAAACGCGTCAGCGATTTTTGTACAGCTACATGCTGGTCAAGTTGACACTTTTATAATGCATATTCAATAAAAGTTACCTTTTATATTTTTCCACCAATCTGGACTGGAGCTGGATTTTCTTCACTTCCGTTTCTGTTATCCAAGGCCTGATTCCGGTCTGTCCGTGCATGTCCTGGGGTGGAACACTAGCAGAACTTTGGCGGTGAGCTGTATACCATTTTGCTTTGTCTATCTGGGTAGAAAAAACACTCATTTCGCCAGACATTGCTTGTGCTCCAATGTCGTCCTCCTCCAGTTTAACCCCCACCGGACTCATGTGGTGGTGAGAAGTAGTCGCCACGTCTCCAGTCCCCTGAACAGACAGATTTTGCAGCATCTGTTCAAGGACATGAAGCAGTGGAATGACATTGTTCATCCTGTAATCCTGGCAACTCACAAATAACGTGGCCTCCTCAAAGGGCATGAGCAAACGGCAAGAGTCACGCATGAGCTGCCACTGGCTGATATCAAAATTACACAGGGATCATCAGGAAATCAATAATGGCATTTCTCTGTTCATAGAGTCGGTCCAACATATGGAGGCATGAATTCCAATGGGTGAAAACGATTTGCAGTTGTCACGGAGAAAGCCACAAATCGATTTTGTCTTTCATTACACGGAGCAGTTCCTCCCCTGTGTGACTTTGTTTGCCCAGGCAAATCTGGTGTAGAAATACGTGACACTGCCGTGCCCTGCACATGTGGTATGCTGGAGGAGCACTAAAACTGATGGTGGTGGAGGAGAAGGAGGAGGCGGACAATCGCACTGGATCAGCAGTTTGACAACTTGGTGGAGACAGTGGCGTCTTCTGTCCAAGTTGTTGGTGTGGCTGGGCAGGAATCACATTCACCCAATGGGCTGTAAAGGACATGTACTGTCCCTGACCGTAGTTATAGCTCCACAAGTCCGCGCTGTTGAGCACTTTGGAAGATCCCGACAGGCTCAAGGGCTGGTACTGCCTTTTTTGTAAAGAAATGACGGCTTGGGACTCTCCACATCGGCTCAGCATAAGCCATCAGTTCTTTGAACGGTGCAGAGTCCACAACTTGGAAAGGGAGGGACTGCAGTACCACCAACTTCGACAGGAGCATGGTCAGCTTCTTCGCCCTAGGATGGCTAGACGCATAATGCTGTCTCTTGGCAATCGCTTTGTTGAACGAATGTTGACACCATGAATGGCGAGGAGCAGGAGCAGCTAGACCAGTAGATGATCTGAAAAACAGACAGCTCCCTTCAGCAGAGGGGGTGGAGCCTTTATAGACTGAAATCGGATGCGTGCCACTGGGTGCTGCAACTGTTGCTGCGGCAGGACGAAACACCACATCTGAGACACGTTTCTCCCAGACCACTGGATGGTGATGCTGCATGTGTTGATGCAGGGCCGTGGTGCCAATATTAGGTCCCGGGCGACGCTTCACTTTCTACCCACAGATTCTACATATACACATGTTCGGCTCCTCCAGTGTCTTGGATTAAAACTTCCACACCGCTGAGTAGGTGATTTTACCACCAACACTCTGCACTGACTGACTGCTACCGCTGCTACCTTGGTAAGCCCCTGCGCCACTACTTTCTTTGCCGGAAGGGACCTACGAAGCAGGTGATCTACCCCGTGGCCGTTTGGTTCATGACCTCGCACTGCTGCCACCCTGCTGACTCCGGACCACACTAGCCGACTTGCTGGCTGTGCCTCTGCCTGATGCGCAAGCTGCTGCCCTCTTCTCCGGACGATGATGATGCTTCACCCGGCTCCCAAGTGCGATTGGCTACATCGTCATCGATTAGTGTTTGCCCGTCACTGCTGTGCTCCTTAACGGTCTCGGTGTACATAGCCTGACCGCTCGCAACATAACCTCTCATGCGACTCTCCACATCACTACTTGCCCACCTACTGTAAGAAGCAGCGGATATCTGCCCCACCTCTTTGCTGCCAAGTAGCTGCTCACTGTCCTGAAATAGTTTGTCCTCGCTGTATAGTAGCGCAGAAGCCACAGCACATAGTAGTTCTGTGGCTGAGGGAACCGAATGGGACAGAGGAGAGTTGAAGACAGGTGAGGGCCCCTGACCTGCTCCTGGGCCATGCCAACTAAGGGCTATGTCTGACTAACTCACCGACTGTTGGCTGGGGGTTGTCAGATGTCATCTGGGAGGAAGTGGATGATTTAGTCAACCAATTAAGAACCGTTGGATTGGTGGGCAACACACGGTCGCTAGATGACACCGGCAGCTCTGGCCGCGCCAAGTCACCCCTGCGCCAATGTCTCCTTAGTGTGCTGCGACCTGTGCCTGGTCCAGAAACATTTGTGGCACTGGCACTGTCCTACCCATTAGGAGGGCCTGCCACCTCTCTGTCTAACATACTGTTTGATCAAAAATTTACAATACAACAAATTCTGTTTAATGTAGATGTCTGTAGATAACAAATACACACACTGAGTTTCACTCAGAGTTCACCACAAAAAGTGAAAAAATTAACTCTTGGGCACAGATTGCAATATTCTTACAGACTGAACTTGATGGATTTCAGGCGTGTGTAGGACAGAAATACACACACTGGGTTTAACACAGAGTTCCCCACAATAAGTGAAATAATTAACTTTTTGCCACAGATAGTAATTTC
This sequence comes from Phyllomedusa bahiana, assembly GCA_025379985.1. Classification (NCBI taxonomy): domain Eukaryota; kingdom Metazoa; phylum Chordata; class Amphibia; order Anura; family Hylidae; genus Phyllomedusa; species Phyllomedusa bahiana. The sequence continues at coordinate 31,953 of JAODAL010031200.1, read as the reverse complement.
CCAAAATAAAAAAAAACGGTTCAGGAATCAGAAGTCTTTTGCACAGAGTGCAATCTAGTGCTGCTACACAGAGATGCTTCTGCATACGAGACACAATGACAAGTGGCAGAATTTAACATGGCTGCCCTATTTATAGGGCTATGACATCACAGAATCTGGCTGGTTGCTGATTGGCTGAATGTCTGCACATGTCATTGAGGGCATTCCTTTCTTCCTCCCACAGTTCTTTGCCCCATGTCATGTGCTCGTGGCCATTTTAGATTTGTTACCACGAATGGTGTCTTCATTCAGAACCAAATTTTTCCTTAAATTCTAAACAAATTCCACTTAGTTAAAATTGATTTGCTCATCTCTAATATATGCGGATCACAATAACACACTGGTATAATTCAGTGCTATGTGGACTTAAAATCTGGCAAAATTAAGATTTAGCAACACAGAGAACTCTATTTCCTGGAAAAAAATAAAAAAAATAAAAAATATATATATATATTATATATAATATATATATATATATAATATATATATATATAAAAAATATATATATATATATAATATATATACATATATGGCACACAGTATATTTGAAAAGTATTTCGCCCACAAAACTGCCAAAGATGAACTTTTCTCCACTAAGTATAATTTTCACCAACCAACCACTATTTATAACATGTTTCTTTGTATAAGAGATTTGGAGATGAACCCTCAAAACTGCAAAAATAAACTTTTCTCCATTCAGAATAATTTTCACCAACCAACCACTATTTAAAATATATTTCTTTGTATAGGAGATTTGAAGTCGGTGTGTTATAAAATGATTTTACCCTCAATAATGCAAAAACAGAACTTTTGGGCACTGAGTATGATTTAGCAAATTCAAGCACTCTGTAAAATATACAGATGTAGCAGAACTAAACAGAAGAGATATTGCACCATGATATCACGGAACAGAATGTTATCTCAACTTTTTCACTGCTTTACAGTGGCCATTGTTTACAGATCAGAGCAGATAATACAAAGTGCCGTCATATCACGTATCTGCTACATCTGTATATCCATGTATATGAGAGTTAGGCATTATGTGAGCCTGCAAATTTCGCCAAATAACAGCTTCTGGGTGTGGGAAAGATGCAGCCAGCAAGTCTTGATTCCCTAAGCTTGCTGCACACACTCCTAACTAACTAGCTAACTAATCTAAATAGCAGCTTTTCTTGTCTAAAATCGCTAATAAACAAATCTTGTGCCTGTATGCAAGCAAGGAGATAGAGAGTAGTCTGTACAGTACAGAGAGTGAGGTGAAAAGGGCATTCAGAATGCAATACAGTGAAATATAAGTATACGTAATATAAGTGTAAGCCCTCATGGGCAGGGCCATCTCTCCCTCTGTACCAGTTGCTAGTTACTTATTGTCACTTTATACTTGTTTTACCAATGTTATTTATGTAACCACCTCGAATGTACAGCGCCCTTGAACCAAGGGTGCTCTAAAATAAATAATAATAATAATAAGATATAACATTGTCATGTGATTTTATCAGCCAAAGTGAGCCCTAAACCTCAACGATGACGTTGTTGATACTTCTCTGTGCTCTGCACTGATTGGATAGATGCCAAAAGTGCACCAAGGCTCTCAAAACTTTTAAAATAGCGCTTCCAAAGCCATGGCGAAATTGAACATTTACTTGAATGAACAGTAAAATGCTAGGTTCGGTTCGAGTTCGAGAAAATTAAGATGTTCGACTCAAATTTAACTTTTCTTGAACGGTTCGATCAACATTAATCAGGGGATCAACACTGGGTTGTGTTTCTCTGTTAACATCTACTGTGTTCCAGTAAAAAATGAATTAAGGTTGAAAATCTGTTGAAAAATGAAAAATTTATATTTCACTTAGATTTCTTTAATTCCTGTAAAACATCATAAAGATTAACAAACTTCCTTAACACTGTCTTGGATACCTTAGGACTTGTAGTTTTTTAAAAGGGGGGGGTGATTCATGGGATATCTAATATACAGGTCCGTCAAAGTCGCTTCAGAACTCAACTGAAAAAAAAAATGTTTTGGAAAATTCATTATAAACTTGAAAAATTGCTGCTAAATTTATAGGGCTTCTACCATCCTTAAAAAATTAAAGGATTCTTAAAATCTAGAATATGATTCTTGCATATGTTTGTATTTTTACATACAAATATACATCTCTATTATATACAGTTAGGTCCATTTATGTTTGAACACTGACACAAATTTTGTCTTTTGTACCTTTTTACTGAAACATATTCAAGATATAGTTTTATAATGGACATAAAGTCCAAACTTTCAGCTTTCATTTGAGGGTATCCACATTAAAAATGGATGAAGGGTTTAGGAGTTCCAGCTCCTTAACATGTGCCACCATGTTTATAAAGGGACCAAAAGTGATTGTACAAATTAAATAATTGTAAATAAAATCTTAATTTTTAATACTTGATTGAAAACCCTTTGTTGGCAATGACTGCCTGAAGTCTTGAACTTATGGACATCACCAGATCCTCCTTTTTAATGCTCTGCCATGCCTTTGCTGCAGCAGTTTTCAGTTGCTGTTTATTTGTTGGCCTTTCTGTCTGGTTTAGTGTTTAACAAGTGAAATGCATGCTCAATTGGGTTGAGATTAGGTGACGGACTTGGCCATCCACCCAATATTCCACTTTTTTGCTTTAATATACTCATGTGTTGCTTCCGCATTATGTTTTGGGTCATTTTCCATCTGTATTATGAAACGCCAAACAACCGGTTTGGCTGCATTTGGCTGGATTTGAGCACCCAGTATGTCTCTGACTACTCTCCAAAGAAACAAACATATAAGTTAAGTGCCATTAAATATTTTGTAGAAGAACATAATGGTGAGAAGAGTTATTTTCCTTTTTTTGGCATTGAAGCAGTTAAAAAGCCGGCTAAAGGAGCCGATTGGGACCAGCAGGTCAACGTACGTGAGGCAAACTGAATCTTGAACTTAGATACTAGAATGCCTAACGGGCTAAATTACAAAAAAGACCTTATGTAGATTTTAATGTACCTTTCTGTGTTTAAAAATAGTGTATGATAACGTAGACAGATGTGCTTCAATGAAAGATTCACTCAGTTCATTTAATGAATCAGATGTGTACCAGTAGCTGCTGTGAAAAAGAACCATGTCTGGTAAGAAATGAATAGCCACAAGTATGCATCTTGTATGTTTTACCTTTTTTATGGAAATATTTTTTCTATAAAGATATGATCTTAGTGCGTTGGAGCAAAGAATTTTTCCAACAGTGAAGTTTTATATGACCAGATGTTCCTGCTCAAGCCCATTGTCCCTTTTTGTGATCTAGTGGGTTTACCCCCTTGACGCTTTTGGACATTCTTTAACATCCAAATCACAATGCCTTAACGCACTTAGACATACAGGAACGTCTAAGACATATTGCGGGCTCTCAAGCAAAGCCCGCAAAATCATTGCATACAGTTAGCTGTATATTACAGCTAACTCCGTGCGCTGTAAGCTACTAGTAGAGTTTTCTGCTCGTAGCCGACTGAAGGAGATAGAGTGAGAGGGCTCTGTCTGTCACCAAAGGACCCCCGGAGGCACGATTGCTGGTGTTGATGGCTTCACTCACAACCTGGAAGCCTAACAAAGGCTTCCAGACTGTGTTTGTGACATCACCAGACTGCTGACTGACAATTGCCATGGTAATGATGATTACAGTGCCTAACAGTACACACATATATGCATTGTAACTGCAATCTACAGATCTCTGAAGTCAAGTCCCCTATGGGGACAAGTGTAAATAGTGTAATAATAAAAAAGTGAAAAAAACAGTAAAATAGAAACAAATACACAGCAAAAAAAAGGAAAAACATCCACACCAATCATCCATGCCAATCAAAGATTACAAAGATCAAAATTTCAAAATTACAAAGATCAAAAATACACATACTGTATTTGATATCACAGCATGTGTAATGACTTAAAGGGGTTTTTCCAGGACGTGCCTTATCTGCTGAGAAGCAATTGTAAACAAGCCACGCTGAGCTAAGAGAGCGAGAGACACAGCCAGGGCACAGAGCCGTGCATAAGGGATCGTGTGAAATGTTCACTCAAATAATCAAACTACAACTAGTGGATTCTGTATACAAAAGAAAACACCTTTTCTCCACAGCAGCTTGAAAGCTTCTTCATGTTCTCTGTCATCAGATAAAGCAGAGAACTACTCAGATAATCACACTTACAAAAGTTTAAGGCAGCATGTTCTCTCTCGCAGACTGCAGTATTTTAGTAAATCACTCATAATTTTATATTAGAAAAGTGATTAAATGCCCATTTTGGAGGATCCCACGTCAACATTACATCATGGCAAAACCCCTTTATTTTATAAATCTGTCACATTATTTAGCCAGCACAATGAATGCTTTAAAAAAACAAACAAAAAACAATGACAGTACTGTGATCTTTGTTCATCCTGCTGCAAATAAGATGGAATAAAAAGTGATCAAACAATCATATAAACCCCTAAATGGTAGCAATAAAAACATCAGTACATCCTGCAAAAAAAGCCCTTACACAGCTCTGTATAAAGCTAAATAAAAAACGATATGGCTATCAGAAACTAGGTATGCTTAACCCCTTCCTGACAGACGGTCATAATAATATGGCTCTAAATGTTTTTCCTCTTCGCCTTCTGAAAGCCATAACTTTTTTATTTTTCCACCTACATAGACACATTTTTCAGGACAAGATGTACTTTCTAATGGTGTTATTCATATTACTACAGAATATACTGGGGAACAGCAAAAAAATTCTAAGTGGGGCAAAATGTGAAAAAAATCGTACTTGCGACATGTTTGTGGGAGTTTTTTTTAACGGGGTGTATTCTAAAAATGATGTGTTATCTGTATTCTACAGGTTGATACGCATCCGGAAATACCAAACATGTATGGTTTCCATTATGTTTTCACACTGTAAAAAAATTCCAAACATTTTCTGTTTTTGAAATTTGCGCCGTGGCGCCATTTTGTGCGACTAATAACTTTTTTGTACTATGGACTTCAGCGAGGGTGCATTTTTTGCGGGCTTGAGTGTACTTTTTTAATGCTATCAGTTTGGAACGCATGCCACTCTTTTGATCACTTTTATTCCAATTTTTATGCAACGTAAAATGACCAAAAAAAGCAATTTTTTTTCTTCTACAGTGTCCAGCATACGGGATAAATTGTTATATTTTTATAGATCGGACTTTTTCGAACGCGGCGATACCAAATATGTGTATTTTTTTTATTATTTAATTGTTTTTATTTGTAAAATGGGGAAAGGGGGGTGATTTAAACTTTTAATACTTTTTTTTTTACTTTAAAACTTTATTTATTTATTTATTTTTAACTTTAACGTTGATGCCCCATATGTTGCTTGACAACTAGGGGGGGCGAGCGTTAATACAGTCTAATGCATTGCATAGACTGTACTATGGCCGGAAGTGGGGCAAACGGGAACATGGCAGCGATCAGAGCATTCACAAGGCTCTCTGCTGCCATGTTAGCCCAACGCGACCTTATCGCTGATGTCCCGATCGGGCTGAAGAATGGTGTGCGGCACCGTTTTGAATTCATTTAGACGCTGCGGCCATCTTTGCTGCGGCGTCTAAGGGGTTAAACAGCGCAGGCGGGCGACGCACTGAAACCGCCGGGTGTTAACTGCAATTAGCCGCTAACACCCGGTGGCTGTGAAACGGGATCGCAGCGCAGTCCCGTTTCAAAGCCGCTTACCGACGCTATGAAGTACGTATACATCATAGGTCGGTAAGGGGTTAAATATTGATTTACACATTAAAAACACTTTTTTTAAGTGCTACAATATAAAAAACTATATAAATTGGGTATCGCCAGAGTAAGACTCACATGTTACAAATTCTGCTTGGTGAAAACTGTAAAAAATGTAAAAAAACACTGCCATAATAGCAGCATTCTCTTCATCCAGATTAAAAGTCATCCCCTGCCAAAAATCGTACCAACTCATACCACAAAAAACATGCCCATACACAGCCCTGTGTATTTTCATAGGCATGAAAAATAAAACAAGTATGACTCGCAGACTTTGGTGATGCAAAAATGTATTTTCTTTTTTGAAAAGTGTTTTTGTTGTGTAAAAGCAGTAGAACATAAAAAAAAAATAATAATTGGGTATCGCTGTAATCGTGTTGACTGATCAGTAAAGATAGCATGTCATTTGCAGAGATGAGTGATTGCTTAAAAAAAATCGAGATCGAGTAGATTCTCGATTTTAAAGAAAATGCGTTGATTTTCGATTTCCAATCTCGATCGATTGCCGATTCCCATTAAAGTCAATGGAAGAAGATGATCAGGTTAATTTTTATACCGAAACAGGTGATGAGAAGCTGGAATTACCATTCGTAACAGTAAACTGGATACGTGGTACAACTCAGTGAAGACAAATTAACCCTAAGAGTCACAGAAAAAAATCACAGGCTAAAATAATTCCTTTCTTTCAATGGCTAGCTGAAAAGATGAGGACAGCGTAGCTATAGCAGGTACAGTGGTAGCAGCTGCTATGAGGCCCCTTTGACACATTAGAAGACACCGGTATTGGAAATGGCACAAGGTAAATAGCAAGAGCCCTCTATGACTTTCTTCACCAGGGCCCAAGAACGTGTTATATATGTGGTGGCAGCAAGAACATCCCAACGGGAAGCATGGAGGTTCAGCTGGCAGGGCCGTATTTATAGGGTTTGCAGTGGTAGCCAGGGCTGCCGTCAGTCATCTATTGACCATTTCAGGGCTCCATGCAGCTAAATCAAATGGGGCCCCCACCCATTACTTATTCCTATTTTTAACATATAACTGGGCCCCTTTTTGATTAGGGCCCCTGACAGGAGTACTGCCATATTGGCACCCATGGCACCCCATTTACAGTAGCCTGACCTCAAAACCTGGAAAAATGAACTTGTGGACACGCAGAATAAAATTTGCACAAAGAAATGAGTATTTGGAAAAAAGTTTTTTTCCGTAGGACATATATTAACGGTGTCTTTTACAGTGGCCTGACCCCAAAACCAGCAAAAATTACCTTATGGACACTCAGAATAAAATTAGTAAGAAGAATTGAGTATTTGAAATAAGATTTTTTTCAATACGACCATTGATTTTTTGCAATGTGGAATGTGTATTTCACATTTCGAAGAAGACGTGCTACAATTTACTAGTCGGTGACATTGGCAACCAGGGCAACAAAATCGTCAGAGATCCACGCTTGATTCATTTTGATAAATGTGAAATGATCCACATTATCAGGGAAAGATGGGTACGTTTGTCAGTTATCACCCCGCCAGCTGTGCTGAAAGTGCGTTCCACGATAATGCTGGCTGCTGGGTGGGAAAAACTCCTATGGCATGCCGCGCAAGCTCAGGCCATTCATCCAGTTTGCACACCCAGAAGTTGATTGGGTCCGGACAAAATCCAAAAACATCAGGGTTGAGCCGCAGGTAGTAAAGGACCATGGTCTTAAGGTGGTCTCTGTATGTCTGAATGCTGCCCTGCCTTACAGGCATTGGTGAGGTGGAAAAAACGATTGCCACATGTTACCCAGTAGGCTTCTGCCACACTGCCTGCTGCTGCTGATGCTGCTGGAACGGCTACTTGCCATTCTACTGTTGGCACATTGCTGACGTTGTTTCACCGTGACATTAGAACGTGAAGAAAAGAGATGTCTCAAGTTGGTCAATGAGCACTGTCTCAAATTTCTGCATTATACTGTTAATTCGTGTGGGTGGAAGGTAATTGCTCACTTTTGATTTGTAATGTGGATCAAGGAGGGTGGCCATATCCTTGGCTTTCGGCTTTGGGTTTGTTGGGGTGAAAGCGTATCTTCTGCTCCCACACCTGGTAAACATAAGGCTGGCTGCCATACTGGCCGCTGTACGGTGTGCAGGTCAAACTGGTTGAAGGAGAAGGGGTAGGCTGTGTCTCTGGTAGTGGGAATTGGCCAAAGGTCTGGAACCTATGTGGCTTTTTTTCTCCAAGTGACTCCTCCACATCAATTCATACTTTAGATGCACGTGCCTGTTCATGTTTTTGGTGGTTAAACTCTTTAGATTATTTCCTCTACTGACGCATTGATGGCAAATCTGGCATATGACGTCAGTCGGCGAATCTGAGGTTTGATGAAAAAAGTCCCAGGCTTCACAGGTCCTGGACTTCTTCGACGGTGAAAACCTAGTAGTAGTGTTCAAGCTTCCACCACCTACCATGGCTGGTGGATTAATGTCAGCGGACTTGTGCGACCGCTCTCTTCCTTTCTGAGGCCATTCTGAGACACTACCCCATCATCCTCCTCCGCTACTGATGAGGCGCTCGCAAGCTGCTGCTGAAGAGACTACGTTGGATCCGCAATGTCAGCATCATCATCATCATCAAAGGTGACTTCCTCTTCTTGACAGTCTACATACTTAAGCTGCAGGCTAGAAGCCACAGGCACTGCGAGGCATTGCTGGTCGCTATGGATTTCTGCCAATGGACCAGCTTCCTTCTCCTCCTCTAAAGGCATCAGCGTTTGGGCTTCAGAGCGGACAAAATCATCCTGTTTGGTTTCTTGATCTTTAGACATGCCTTCTGAGCCCCAACCGCATTGTGTGAGCAAAGAGCTCTTCAGAATATGGATTATCTGGAGCGGTCTGTACATTTGGTGACATTTGGGCTGTGCTTACTTCAGGTTGCAGAAATCTTCAAGGAAGTGAATTGCACTCACCATTAGACGCTGATAATCATGCACCTGGACCTCCACAAGCAACACACTGCTGTGTAGCGCTCGGCTCCCTGGCTTCCGACCTTAAGCCTTAGTAGAAACATTCCACTAAACGTGTATCGGGACTAGCGACTTGCAGTGCGAATAATGTGCAAAAAGTATTAAAGTGCTAACAAAGCCACATACATGGAAGATACAAAATAAGTAAAAAACCAACGTGTTTCGGGTACTACATCGTGCCCTTGTTCATGGTAATGTAACAGCCCAACACTGATCTGCTTAAATAGAAAAATGGGCGGTACATGTTAACATACATTATATCATTAATCAACATACATTTAAAATACATTTACACTTAACATACGTCATATCCTTAGTAAACATACATTTAAAATACATTTAAGTGACATATAAAACATACCGATACTGTTACCACATGATAGAGAGGATTTAGCAAGACAAGCACTCTATGAGTATACCATAATCATATGAACTGAACGAATAAATATATGCCAAATCATTTCTAAAATTTAAACCTGCTCGAATTCGCGTGTCCAATTCATAAATCCAGTATGCTTCACGCATACGTACTGCATGCTGCCAATCAATTCCTGACTTAGGGCTTTCTATTTTTCTCAATGCAAAACATCTAAAACCTTCCAAAGAACCTTGGTGTTGTTCTATAAAATGCTTAGTAGCTCCTGAGTGGTAAGTATGACCTTTCCTAATATGCATAATATGCTCTGATATATGAGTTTTAAACTTTGGTATCGAACTACCTATATATTTTTTATCACATATATTGCAAAGTATGTTATACACTATATGTTCCGAATCACAGTTAATAAACTGTTTAATTGTATACCTTTGCTTAGTGTCCGCACTCATAAAAGTTTGAGTTCTCTGAGTATATTTGCATACGTTATATCTTTTGTTATTGCATGGAAAAAAGCCTAACGTAGATTTTAGCCAGGTTTCATTAGGATTTTGATCATAAAATCTGCTTGGTGATATACTATCCGCTATGGTTTTACTCCATCGTGCAACCATCATTACTTCCTCATCTAATATATCAGCTAATATGTTGTCTTGCTGTAATATGTTCACATTCCTAAAGAATATCTTTTTAATTTTAGTAAAATTTACTGAAAGTAGTGGAATTTTTTTTTTTTTCTGGGACCTTTTTTCACATTTCTTGTCTAATAAATCTTTTTGTGTTTTTCCTGTAATTTTTACTTTGGCCTGTTTAATTTGTCTATCTGTGTACCCCCTTTCCTTTAGTCTCTGATCAATAATTTTAGTTTGTCTGTCATATTCCTCATTATTCGTACAAGCTTGCCGAGCTCTGTATATAAAAAGAGCATCAACCAAGAAGAAATAGATGGGGACAGTAGCATTGTAGTGCTTTCTCCCACTATTCTTACAAAAGATCAAATTGGAGTATTGAAGGAAGGACTTAATTTCTCTCCTACAAATCATTTCCATTTATTTGATACCATGTTAGATGTCAATAAATTTGTGAGGCTACTTACGGTTAAAAGACACTTTATAGGGAAAGAAATAGATTTAGGAGAAAAGGATGGAGAGTTTCTAAATGAATATAAGGATTTATTATTTTCTGAACAACAATCGTTTATAGCACTTAAGTAATTACAGTCAGATAATTTTTCAGATGAAAAAGAGATCGCAATCCAACACAGTATCAGTAACCCCCTTTATTATCCCTTGAAGGCTAGAACTAATGTTATGGACAGTTTTCAAACTGTTATGGAGAGAGATCTAAAGTTATTAATGAAAAAGAACAATAGGAAAATAATGAATAATTTAACTCAAAAAGAGAGGATAGCAAATAAGGAATTATAACAAAACAAAAATCTTATTATAAAAAAATCTGATAAGGGGGGACTGATTACTGTGATGGATGCAGGACTTTATAAAAAACAGGTGCTAGAAATATTGGAGGCTAAACAGACATACCGTAAATTGACCAAAGACCCTACTAAAGAAATTAGATCTAATATGAATAAACTATTACAGGAAGGAGTAGCATTGGGTGCTATAACGGAAAAAAATAAAATATTTGAAATTAAAAAATCCCAAAAATTCCTACTAGTTTATAGCGGTGTCCCCCGAAAAACACACAAGGGGATTTTCCCCCCAAAATTGCACCCCATAGTGTCTAGCTTCAAATGCCCATTTGAGAGAACCTGAATCAGGGGAAGAACATCTGTCCTACAGCCACTAGGATAGGGCACAATAAGAGCCCGAGCCCCCCCGTGGTTTATCTGAAGGATGCATTGGCTGTGGCCTAATAATTTTCAGGAGTTTACCTGGAAAACCAATATTACATACACGTAGTTGAAGCATGGGATGTGGGTAAGGTTTGTACTCTATAATAACCACAATCTCCTTTTAAGAGCTATTTGATACCATCTATAACTTAAATAAGATACCACAAGAGCAGTACAAATTTTTCTTCTCCTAGAATGTATTGAATTTTTGATGCAAAATATTTTATTTTTTTAATTTAATGGAGATTTTTTTAATTACAATTACAAGTAGTCCCCATGGGAGCAACCGGCTTAACCCCCATGACGAAAAAAAAAAAATTGATGATGGCCTGGTGGGAGCAGCATTTCAACTATGGCACACATAATGGATTTGCAGAATCTCTTGTCCTAGTATGGGCGCGTACACTCGACGGACCACCTACTAGTAAGGGGTCGGGATGTGTGTCCATACAGATTAAATTTCCTATGTCAACAATAACGATGTTAATTTTTGAATTTACATATAAGTTTAAACATGAAACCATACCATCTTTGGATACAATTAACAGGTATGACCAACTGCAAGGTGCTTTACCACTTTGGTGTTAGAAAAACCATTAACATGGCAATACTATTCAAGAGCAACAGCAGTCCCCCTGTACCACACAGTGAATTGCCATAACCACAGTGGGGGGAATATTAACAGAGCTCGGCAAGCTGTACTAATAATGAGAATATGACAACAAACTAAAATTATTGATCAGAGACTAAAGTAAAAGGGGGTGTATACAGATAACAAATTAATCAGTGCCAAGTAAAAATGACAGGAAAAAAACACAAAAAGATTTATTAACAGAAAAGTGAAAAAAAGGATCCCAGAAAAAAAAGAAATAGTTTTTTCCACTACTTTCAGCAAAGAGTTTTACTAAAATTAAAAAGAATAATTCTTTAGGAATGTGAACAGTATAAACGGCAAGACAACAAATTAGCAGAATATTAGATTATTGTGTTATGATGGTTGATGAACGAGTAAAACCATAGCGTGATAGTATATCCACCAAGCATATTTTATGATCAAAATCCTAATGAAACCTGGCTAAAATCTTATGTTAGGCTTTTTTTCCATGCAATTACAAGAAGAAATAAAAAAAACGTATGCAAATATACTCAGAGACATCTAAGAAAAGGTATACAATAAAACAAGTTTATTAACTGTGATTCGGGAACGTATATTTATAACATACTTTGCAATATATTTGATAAAAAATAAGACCAGTTAGGATCGGTACGAAAGTTTAGAAACTCTGTATATCATAGCATGATATGCATAATAGGAAAGGACATACTTACCACTTAGATCTACTGAACAATTTAAAGAACAACACCAAGGTTCTTTGAAGGTTTAGCTGTTTTGCGAAATTGGGAAAGAAAAGAAAAGCCCTAAGTCAGGAATTGATTGGCAGTCATGCAGTACGTATGCGTGAAATATTACTGGATTTAATGAATTGGACAACGCGAATTCCAAGCAGGTTTAAATTATTAGAAATTATTGGCATATATTTATTCATGCCAGTTCATAATGTAATGGTATACTCATAGAGGTGCTGTCCTTGCTAAATCTCTCTATCGTTGTTGTAACAGTATCGGTATGTTTATATGTCCACTTAAAATGTATTTTAAATGTAATTTTACTAAAGGATAATACGTATGTTTAAACTACATGTATTTAAAAAGTATGGTTTTATTAAGGATAGACTTATGTTTAACATGTACCCAACCGGCCCCCTTTCTATTTAAGCAGGTTGGGCTGTTACATTACCGTGAACAAGGTCAACGATGTAGTAAAAAACAAATAAAAAAAAATAAACCCGAAATGCGTTGTTTTTTTTAATTTATTTGTACCGATTCCATGGTATGTGGATTTTGGTTAGCACTATTATGGACTGTTTTCACTTCAGGTTTGACTGAATGATTTTGACCAGGAATAGAGATTAATAATCTACAAAGTTGAATAATCGCATACGGATTTTAGGTTGATCGGAGAATTTCCAATCACGCGATAATTTAGGTGAGAATCTGCACATATCTAGTTACTATCGGCGAAATTTTCGGCACTCCGTCATTTTTAGTGCGGCCAGCGAAATCATCCTTAGAGGAGCATAGGTAAAAACAGAGTGAGCTTAGGGTGGGTGCAAACGTCATGAACTGTGAAGTGTATGGTTGTCATTGGCGCTAGAAGAAATCACATGACCCACGTATAACACGCTTCCTGATCATCATCAGTGTGTCAGTCTCTCATTAGATCAGGATGTTGTGCTAGATCTCTCCTCAATAACAGCTTCAGCTCAGTCAGAGACCACAGTTCTACTATTATTCCACACAGACAACTATAACTTGTTAAGCTGTGAACATTAGACATAAGGTAGAATTAGAGGAATTTCAGCTCTTAGTATAGTTAGACAGAGACTTTTTAAAGAAGCATCTAGCGCTGTGTACACCCGCGGGGGGAGAGTGATGGTGCGGTGAACAGAAGGACAGACAGTGCAGCAGGCTTTTAAAATAGTGTATATTGATGCACCCAGACTCTGCTTTGAAACCTGCATTGAAATGGCATTTTTTTTACCAGTTTTATTTGGCCAGCACACCTCCAACCTGAGGTTGAAATAGTAAACCTATTAATTTTTGTGCCAGCCAGTTTTGTTTCAATGGCCCACCTTGTAACTCTACATTTAGTATACAGAAAATTTTTCTAGTACTGCTGTTGTATTTCATTGTTGCAAAACGCCAGCCTTTTATTATCCGTCCCTCAATTTTAATTAGGTGTTTTTCACTGTGTCCGCAGCAAATTTTTTGTTCTAAGACCCATCTTGTACTGTATATTAGGGATACAAAATTGCTATTATTGGCAGGTGTATTTCATAGTTGCAAAACCACTTTTAATTATCCCGTATACATTTTAAACAGGTGTTTTTCACTTGCTCAGCCCCATTTTATGTTCAAAGACCCATCTGTACTATAAATTAGGATACAGAAATTTGCTAGTAATTGCAGGTTTATTTCTATGAGCGTGCAAAACCCACCGTGTTTATTTATCCGATATACAATTTGTTAAACCGTGTTTTTTCACATCGGCGCAGCCCATTTTTTGTTCAAAGACCCCATCTTGTCTTATATTGAGGATACAGAATGTTTGCTAGTAATTGCAAGTGATTTCATAGTTGCAAAAACCACCCTTATTATTCCGTATACATTTTAAAACAAGTTTTTGTTTTTTTACTTTGGCGCAGCCCATTTTTGTTCAAAGACCCATCTTGTCTTAATTAGGATACTAAGAAAATTTGCTAGTAATTGCAAAGTGGTAATTTCCTAGGTGCCCAAAAAACCCACCCTTTATTATCCGAATACATTTAAAACAGCCGATTTTCACTTTGGCGCTGAGCAAATTTTGTTTCAAAGACTCCATCTTTGTACATATACTTAGGAATACAGGAAAATTTTCTAGTAATCGCAGTGTAATTTTTCGATAGGTGCAAAAACCCACCTTTTATTATCCATATACATTTTAAATAGGAGTATTTAACTTTGGCACAGCCCATTTTTTTGTATCAAGACCCAACTTGTACATTATATTGGATAACAGAAATTATTGCAAAGTAATTGCAAGGTGTATTTCATAGTGCGAAACCCACCTTTATTATCCGTATACATTTTAAATATCTGTTTTTTTCACTTTGGTTCGGCCCAGATTTGTTCAAAGAGCCACCTTGTACTTAAATATGAATACAGAATTTTTGTTGGTAACTGCTGTATGGTGTATTTCATTGTTTGCAAAACCTACCTTTTATTATCTGTTTAACGAACTTTAAAACTGTATTTCACTTTGGGTGCGGCCCAGTTTTTGTTCAAAGAGCCGCCACCTTGTACTATAAATTGAATACAGGAAATTTTGTGGTAACTTGTTGGTGCAAAAACCCACGTTTGTAAATAACGTTTAAATAGCTGTATTGCCTTTTTTTTCAACCCCAAATTTTGTTTTCAAATGACCTTGTACTTAAATTTTCGATAACAGGAAATTTTGTAGATTAACTGTTTGGTGCAAAAACCACCGTTTGTTATCTTTATAACATTTAAATTAGCCTGATTGCACGTGGTGCTACCCTAGTTTTTTCAAAAATCCCAAGATGTACAACAAATTTCCCGATAGAAAAAAATTTTCTAACTGTTCTTGTTTGTTCATTGCTGCAAAAAACCGTCAATATCTCTCTGTTTAACTTCTGAAATATTTTAGTGCGCACACGGTTAATCTCAGCTTGGCGCAGACAGCGCCACTTTTATTGATAGTTTGTTGAAAACTATAATACCTATCCTATTGGGCAGTTGTAAATCCCTGGGACTGATTTTGAATTGTCTTACTGTTCTTCCACCAGACCGCATTACACAGGTATATTTGCGTAGAAACAATTCATGTTTCTAATCCTAGTTGGCTGTAAGGCAATTAGAGGAATTTAAGAATAGTGTGATTTGCTCTCTTTCAATAAGATACCTATCAAAAACCATCTTCCATACCTTCCTTAAATTTTTATTTTTCTGAACATGGAGGCGAAATGCAAGGTGGTAAAGCGAGCAAAGGGGTAGGTACATGAGATAAGAGGTACGAGAGAAGGGTGCTGTCTTCCAATGCTGGCGACAACACACAAGCCAGCGGATCGTCGTGTTGCATGTCCAATCAGCACTGTCCCCATCGCTGGGGCCCCAGGGCCCTAGTTTGAATCTCAGTAACGAACAGCGGTCGCCAATCTGTTTTCTTCAGTGGTTAATGCAACCTGCATCCAGCAGTCTTACCTCCTCATCCTCCCATTCCATGGCCCACAAAAGTCGTCAATCACATCATCAGCATCCATCCAACCTTAAGCGAATGGCAGACCAAATTCAACTCGTGTAACCCGCCACTGTGTGGATAATCCATTTTTCTGAAGACCTCTTTGATGACAAAATAGCGGTGAGGTCAAAGGCATGTTAAAAGATCAAGAAGAACAAAGAGGATGATTTCTGTCGTGCTCTGACAGCCCAATTCGCTGATGCCAATCCGAGGAGGAGAAGAAAGCGGTAAATCGGCAAAAATTCCGGAATGCGTGGTCTGGCAACCGCTTTGCAGTGCCTGTTTCTTGTAGCCCGCAGCTCCTGGATGAAGAATGCCAGACGAGGAGAGTCACGCTGTGTTGAGATGATGAATGAGAACGACTTGCGGATCCAACGTGGTCGTTTCCATCTGAATTTGCTTTGCGAGCGCATCATCACTGACGATGAGAAGAGTGATGGGGTAGTGTCCAGTACGGCTGCCCTGCATCAAAAAGGAGAGGCGTCCGCACAAGTCTGCTATGATTCGGCGAGGAGTTCGCGCCCAGCCCACGGAAACACCGCTGGGCCTTCGCTTATCGCCGATGAAAAGTTCCCAGGACCTCTCAAACCTGGGCCTTTTTCGAGCAAGCCTCTGATTCACCCAGCGATGTTATATGCCAGCCTTTCCGTAAACGCATCAGTAAGACAAGAAACTAGGTGTTTAAGCGGCACCAACAACATTCTAGGTTCACAGCAGCGAATGAATAAGTTGAAATGGAGGGAACACTTGGCCAAGAAAGGCCACACCGATGCCCAGGGCTTCCAACCACTGTCACACCCTCTGTCCTGCCTCCTCTGCCAACAACCAAGCGTTCCGTGAGCTGGCCCATGTTCTCTCAGAGTCATGATCAAGGATCAGCCTCCGCTTTCACAGCCTCCCCGTCGCCCGAATTAACTATCAGCACCACCCATCCTACCCATTCTCCTTCCACCAGTTTGGGATGACCGCATCCCGTACAGTGGCCATCTAGAGCCAGCCTTTCTGTCTACCAGGTTTGGACCTGTGAAGAAACACTTTAACCAAACCATCCAAAGCAAAAAGCCTGAATTGTTCGGCATTGCCAGTCTTTTGCCTTGAAATGTTGCCTTCCGTCTGGTGGGACCACAGATGGGTTCTGCCACATCAGGCCCCTTGCCTGCCCCAATACCAGAATGCGAGCAGGCTTTACTTTTTCCAGAAAAGCCATCCCTTCCCTGGCCAGCACAACGAGGTCCCATCTAAAATTTCAAACGCTTGTCCTGCATCTGTGTCCGCCAAAAGTCCATCTTGACCACCGACACATGGACTAGTAAGCAAGGCCAATCCCTATATCTCTGTAACCTCCAACTGGTGAGACTGTGTGGAGGTCTCTGGTGGTGACGGTAGCTCCTCAGCTCAGGCTCGTGCGCACGCTCTTCAAAACCGCAGTGATGGGCAAAGGGTTCTTCCCCCAAGGGTCCTCTGTAGTGCATCACGTGCCCAGAGAAACCAGGCCTGTTTGAAATTATCTGTCTTGAAGACCGTCAACACACAGGTCAGGAGCTGTGGACGGCTCTCTTGCTAACGAGAACCAAGCGCTGCTGGGTGACAAGAACCTTGTGCCAGGCAGGTGAGTGTGCTATAAACGGCCGAATCTGCTTGCCGCCCTTAAGACGGAGGCGGGAGCACATCCCTTTGCCCTGTCACATGTCATGAACCGTTGTCGTGCCAGATACTTCTAAAGCGCTACCGTACCGGATGGTTCTGTGAATGCCTGCTGAGAAGGCTCTAGGTCTGACTCACACTGCTTTTTCGCCGCGCTGTGCTGCTTGCAGCTTCCAGCTCGTTTCCTCCCCCTCAACCGGTACCATTGGTGACGTGGCAAGCAACTCGCTGGTAATTCCAGCCTCCACTTGCTCCAGCGATTGTGCAGCAGCGCAATGCCATTACGCTTACGAATTGACATATGGCCTGACAAGCAGCGATGACGGACCTCGGGTGTTTGAGTCCACCGAGATTGTGATGGCAGGTGAAAGAGCACTCCACCATCCTTGCCAGTTTAGCAAGAATCCTCCACCAAAATGGTCATGCGGACAATGCCCCTTGTCCAGCATGAGCATGTGGTGATCTGAGTTCTTGGATGCCTCCAATTCCCTCCAACATGATCTTCACATTAAGGCCATCAACATGAACAACATTATTTACTGGGTGGCCACCCTCCCAATTCCCCGTACCAAGCAAAAACACAGCCACTTTTCCTTCCACCCACCGAAATTAGAGGAGTAAGAATGCAGAAAATTTGGACGACCGTGCTGATAGAAATCACTGGAGAACATCTGCTTGCCTCTTGCTTCAACATTCCTATCAAATTCAACGGTGGAACAACGTCAGCAACGTGATAGCAGTAGAATGCCAAGTACCGTATAGAGCAGCAATCATGCATTGTGGGCAAGAAAGCCTATGGGTGACCACTGGCAATCTTTTACTTACCCACCTCACCAACGACATGTAATGCAGTGCAACACAAACAACACACAGAGTACCGGATTAAGATTCAAAGTGGCGACGACTATCTGCGAGTCTCAACACCGATGTTTTTGGATGTGTTCCGGACCCCAAACGACTCTGGGAATCCCCAAATGGATGAAATGGCCGAGCTGCTCGGCCACGCCATAGTAGGTGTTAGTCCTGCCCATCAGCCAGCAATCATATCTGAGACGGACCTTCAGCCACAGCCTGTAGGATTCATTACAGACCATACGCATCCGGTTTCCCCACAGATAAAGTGGAATCGGTTGAACTTTCATCAAGAAGAATCAGCATGGATCTCTGATGATGTTTGTGGCCCCAATTGCCGAGGTCACCGATTAGTTGCCGGTCTACTTCACATTCCTCTTCCAAAACAAATGGTCCTTTTGAAAACTTTTTAAAATGATCATTTTCTACTGCAATTTTTATTCTCAGTTCCCAAAAGTTCTTTTTGCTGGTTTGCGTGAAGAGACTGTAAAAGACACCAATGTTTCATAAAAAAAAACCGTTATTCCATTTACTCACTTTATCTTTAAATTTTTTCGCATTGTCAATGGTTTTGGGGTCAGGTGCTGTGATATACAGCTATAATAAATGTCCATTGGAACACAAATGTGGCGTTTAAGTGGCAGTTCTCCCTCACCATTTTTTAACAGTGCTGAGAAGTCATTTTTATTTTTTTTTGGGTCATGCTGCTTTGGAATGCAGCAATACTACAGATCCTATTGTAAAAAAGTGGTTTCTAACAGACTTTTGTTCTTCACAATTGTCAAGAGTGGCTCAATGGTCATGTTTTGCATTTTTGGGGGGCATGTGCTGTGAAATGCAGCTATACACAGGTCCTATTGAAAAAAATTGTGTTTCCTAACAGACATTTTTTTCTTCACAATTGTCTAGAGTGGCTCAAGGCTCATGTTTTAAATATTTGGGGCATGTTGCTGTGAAATGCAGCTATACTACACGTCCTATTGTAAAAAATGTGGTTTTCTAACAGACATTTGTTCTTCACAATTGTCAAGAGTGGCTCAATGGTCTGTTTTGCATTTTTGGGGCATGTTGCTGTGAAAATGCACTATACTACAAGTCCTATTAAAAAATGTGGTTTCTAACAGACATTTTTTTCCCTTCACAATTGCAAGAGTGGCTCAAGGGTCATTGTTTGAATATTTGGGGGCATGTTGCTGTGAAATGCAGCTATACTACAGGTCCTATTAAATAAAAAATGTGGTTTCTAACAGACATTTGTTCTTCACAATTGTCAAGAGTGGCTCAAGGGTGATGGTCCCTGTCAAAAACAGGAATAGGTAGGACACGTATGTAATGGACACATATTGAAAAAATGACTTGTTTTTGCAAGATCTTTAACATAGCTAGCAATCCCTGTAGTGAGGCAACCCATTTAATACAATTAAAAAAAATAGAAACAAAGACATGGTGGGATTCCATCCTAAAAATGGTGGTTGAAAGACTCCTTTTTCCAGCACTTTTTAATCTGTGGGTCAGACGGGTTTTAAGGGTCATGCGCATTTCCGGGACAGGGATAGTCAATGTCCAGTTCAAGTAAATAATGGTTCAAATCATAGTGCCTTCTGGGACTTTTTAATTTGTGGGTCATGCAGGTTTAAGGGTCATGCTGTGGTACAAGACAGGGATAGTGAATAGTCTGTGGTTTTTTCTGTGACTCTTCGTTGCCTAAATGTGTGCCTAAGATGTAGCACGTATCCATCCAGTTCTCCAGCCCTGTTTGGTGTAAGAAATAGGTAATTTTTCCTCTCCCATAGACTTTAATGGTCATTAGTGATTTTCTATTATCGACTATCGATATCGGCATGAATATTTGCCGATTTTCGACTATCGATCCTGACGTAGTTTTGACGCAATCGCTCATCATAATGATGACCTGATGATATGATGAAATTTGTGCCATTACTGAGAGACAAGGAGGTAAAACCATTGGTAAAGGTTGTTATTTAAACCCCTGAAGAACAGATTGGGATTTCTCTTCGGGACTGAATTCACCGGGAACCGACAAGTGGTAACAGCTGATGTCCTTTCAACTGATGAATCTCGCTTGTGTTTTTTTCTGTACACTGGAAGGAGCACCTTGTATCGTACCTCAAGCTCCACAACCTACACCTCTCACTGTTCACTTACCACCTCTAGTTTTCTCCATATTCAAGAATAAAATTTTTAAAAAGTTTCAGATTTGTTCACAGTCTCTTATTGAAGAATGTACTGCAAAGACAGCAAATCACAGTGTTTCTTAAATCTTATAATTTTCCACTGGCAAAGGATCAGAAATAGAACTTTTCTATGGAATATCTGGGGGAAAATGGTGTCTTATGGAAGAACCCCCAAACAAGACGCACATCAAAGTGTTTTTTTGAATCCCAAAACTTTCAATGGCAACTAGGATTGGAAATATAATTTTTTCTATGGAATATCTGTGAAACAGGGTCTTATGGAAGAACGGTGTCTTGTACACTGGCTGTCCCCCCAAAACTGCAGCAAGGAACTTTTGGAAACAGAATCAAAATTTCTGTAAAACATCAGTATATCAAAGCGATTTCTTTTGAGAGCAGATTTCCTAACAGTGTCTTGTGCACAAGCTGTCCCCCCAAAACTGGATGAATAAACTTTTAGGTTAATCAAAATCTAAAAATCTGAAACTACTGCTGTCTAAGATTCCTTAATCTTGCTGTACTCCAACCCTAACAAATCTATCTAGCAGCTTTTCCTTTGTCAAATTGCTGGGAAGTGGTGTGTCTGCCTGCTTTCAACCAAGCACAGCAGGGAGAGCAGTGTGTTCAGTTCACAGACTATAAACAAAATGGCATTCACCAGGAAATACAGTGACATACATAAAACAGGGTTATGTGATTATAGCAGCCAATGAGATCCCTACACCCTCACTGGTGACATTTTTGACCCCCCTCTGTGGTCTGCACTGATTGGCTGGCCGCCAAAAGTACAGGAAGCTGTGAAAATGCCGGGATATTAAGTCTCAATCACAATTTGTTTCCCAATTTTAAGGGAAAAAATTGGATTGAGATAGAGAAAAACGTAAAAATCTAATCAATTTTAACTTTTCTTGATTAAATCGCTCAACACTAGTCATTTGTACTGTACGGTTACCACTGTAACAAATAAAAGAACACTACCAGGATTGCTTTAATTTGTTCATTCTGCCTCTCAAAAACCTTGATAAAAAGTGATCAAAGCATCATATGAACCCCATAATAGTACTAATGAAAATGTCAACTCATCCAACAAACAACAAGTCCTTATACAGCTCTGTAAACAGAAAAGTAAAAATGCTATTTTTTACAGATTTTTATAGTTTTCATGAAGTAAAACTTAAAAAAGTATGTAAAATTAAAAATGCATTTGTACCAAAATCCAAAAAAGTCCCAACCTCCTAAAACATAACTTTTGATAAGGAATATAAAATATGTAACAAATAGACCCATGCTGATAAGGCCTCAATGCCAATACAATAGACAGGTGTACACAAAAGAGTAAATATACATTGGGAACAGGGATACAGTGAGGAAAAAAGTATTTAGTCAGCCACCAATTGTGCAAGTTCTCCCACTTAAAAAGATGAGAGAGGCCTGCAATTGACATTATAGAATGACCTCACAAAACCAGAAAATCACTTTGATTTAAAAATAATTTATTTGCAAATTATGGTGGAAAATAAGTATTTGGTCACCTACAAACAAGCAAGCTATCACAGACCTATAACTTCTTCTTTAAGAGGCTCCTCTGTCCTCCACACCTTACCTGTAGTAATGGCATCTGTTTGAACTTATCAGTATGAAAGACACCTGTCCGCAAAGAGTTGTCAAATGACATCAGAAACAAAATTGTAGCCCTGCTCCAGGCTGGGAAGACTGAATCTGCAATAGGCAAGCAGCTTGGTGTGAAGAAATCAAATGTGGGAGCAATAATTAGAAAATGGAAGACATACAAGACCACTGAAAATCTCTAAATCTGGGGCTCCATGCAAGATACCCCGTGGGTTCAAAATGATCACAAGAATGGTGAGCAAAAATTCCAGAACCACATGGGGGGGAGAACCTAGTGAATGACCTGCAGAGAGCTGGGACCAACGTAACAAAAGCTACCATCAGTAACACACTACGCCGGCAGGGATCCAGGTCTTGCAGTGCCAGTACATGTCCGTGCCCGTCTGAAGTTTTCTAGAAAGCATTTGGATGATGCAGAAGAATATTGGGAGACTGTCTTATGGTCAGATTAAACCAAAGTAGAACTGTTTGGTAGAAACACAACTCGTTTTGTTTGGAGGAGAGAGAATGCTGAGTTGCATCCAAAGAACACCATACCTACTCTGAAGCATGGGGGTGGCAATATCATGCTTTGGGGCTGTTTCTCTGCAAAGGGACCAGGACAACTGATCCGTGTACATGAAAGAATGAATGGGGCCGTGTATCGTGACATTTTGAGTGCAAACCTCCTTCCATCAGCAAGGGCATTGAAGTTGAAACGTGGCTGGGTCTTTCAGCATGACAATGATCTCAAGCACACCACCAGGTCAATGAGGGAGTGGCTAGGTAAGAAGCATTTCAAGGTCCTGGAGTGACCTAGCCAGTCTCCGCATCTCAACACCATAGAAAAACTTTGGAGGACGTTGAAAGTCCATGTTGCCCAGTAACAGCCCCAAAACATCACTGTTTTAGAGGAGATCTGCATGGAGGAATCGGCCAACATACCATTAACAGTATGTGCCAACCTTGTGAAGACTTACTGAAAATGTTTGACCTCTGTCATTGCCAACAAAGGATATATAACATATAAGTATTTAGATGAACTTTTGTTATTGACCAAATACTTATTTTTCACCATAATTTGCAAATAAATTCTTTCCAAATCAGAAAATGTGATTTTCTGCTTTTTTTTTCTCATTTTGTCCCTGATAGTTGAGGTCTATGTATGATGTCAATTACAGGCCTCTCTCACATTTTAAATTGGAGAACTTGCACAATTGGCGGCTGCCTAAATACTTTTTTCCCCACTGTATGTACTCGTCCCCTCATGGGGACTCAAACCACATGCATTGACTTTGCTCATGGGACACACTTGCTCCCAAATCTCTTTCCCAGGATACACCATCCTTTTATCACCACCATCATTCCCCACTGATGAATCCAAAGCCTGGGAAGAAACTCGTCTTGGGCGTAATTTTTTCAAAAATTCTTTTCAACATTATTCTATGTAAGCACTTACAATAAAGTAAGGTTTATATTCTTGGCTTTATATAGTCTAGCAATTGTTTATAATCCTGGTGTACAAGGCTCACTTTTCACAGTGATATGTTATATGCTAACTATAATTATTGTTGAGGTGGTATATATTGACCAAGAGGCGTTCTACTTTTTACTGTTTAACACTTGACCATGAGGTAGAAAACCGGCTTTTTCGCTATACATACACAAATTTTGTTGAGCGTGAATACCCTGCTAAGGGCCTGTTTAGGCTGGTTTAGTCAAAGGGACATAATAGGGTATATATCCCTGTCCCCAGTGTATATTTACTCTTTTATGTATACCTGTCTATTGAGATTGAGTCTCTACCAGCGTGGGTGTTACATATTTAATAGTCCTTATTTAAAGTTATGTTTGAGGAGGTTGTGACTTTTTTGGATTTTCGTAAAATATATTTGTCTTGACTATTTTTGGACCACATTTTTGGATTTTGTTTGTAATTGTACCAACACCCATAGTTAAGTTACCCTGTCATTTATACTGCAAAAGGAAAGCTGTAAAAAGGAATCCCAAAATGGGGGAATTGCTGATTTTTTTTAATCCATTTTAATGGCCCAAAGCTAAAAACTGTGAAATACCTGTGCACCCAGAATTTTCAATACACCCCTAAATTAGATCCTTGAGGGGTTTTGATTCCAAAATGTGGTGACTTCTTTGCCGAATCCATAATGCCCATACCCTATGCGAGGAAGCCCTTTCTGCATTATGGTTGCCGTTTCCGTGTACCAGTCCTTCCGGCTTACGTTCTTTGACCACGATCCTTCGCTGCCTGCCCTGACCTTCTGGCCCATCCCTTACTACGAGTTTGCCTGCCGATTTTGTCCTGCATTGCACCTCGGCTACCACCACAAGCAAGTCAAATCAGGGGTAGCGACCTGGTGGAATCCCGCCGTGGCAAGCCCATCCCGCCTTGCGGCAGACTCTGGTGAAAACCGGTACCCACTTAGACCCCGCTCCCTGGTGTGGCCTGAATCACCGCTTGCGGTGGCCCAGCGGATCCACTATCTTGGTCCGTTACAGTTGGATTCGGCCATGGATCCCACCAAGTTGCCATAACCCAGTGTGGAGGACGTTACATCTTTCGTGGCTCTGCAGTCACAGCAGATGGCGCAACAGGCGCATCAATTAGACCAGTTGACCGCTATGATGCAGCAACGTATTGCCTCTCAGCAATGGCCCCCGTCACCTTCCGTGGTTCCTCCTACGCCAGCCACTTCGTCTGCCTCTGTGGGACCCCAACTCCATCTGTCGCTACCTACTAAGTTTGACGGAGATCTGAAACTCGGCAGTGGATTTGTTACACAGTGCTCCATGCACGTGGAACTGATGGCCGACCAGTTTCCATCGGAACGGTCAAAGGTGGCGTTTGTGGCCAGTTTACTCTTCTGGAAGGCCCTGGCCTGGGCCACAATCCTCTGGGACAGAGGCGACCTTGTGAGAGCAAATCTGGGGACCTTTTTTAAGGAGTTTCGTTGTGTGTTTGAGGTACCAGCACGCGCATCCTCTTCGGAAACCGCACTTCTGAACTTGCACCAAGGGGATTCTACAGTAGGGGACTACGCCGTCCAGTTCCGCACGCTGGCCTCTGAGTTGACCTGGAATGAAACGGCTTTGTATGCTACCTTCAAGAAGGGTCTCTCTGGCAGGGTCAAGGATACCCTGGCTGCAAGAGACCTCCCGATGTCCTTAAGCGAACTGATCCATTTGGCCACTCGCATTGGCATGCGCTTTTCCGAGAGACAAGAGGAGCACCGTCAGGAACGCGACTTGGTTCGTCCTCACCGATTCCCTTGCCTGGCTCCGGTGTTCCAGAAGCCTCCTCTGCCAGTTCCGCAGCACTCCGGTGAAGAACCTATGCAAATCGACTGCATTCAGCTTACAGAACAAGAGAGGTCCCGACGTCGAGTAGAGAACTTGTGCCTGTACTGTGCCAGTCCAGAGCATTTCCTGAGGGACTGTCCAGGAAACGTGCGCACCTAGGATACGTGGGAGAGGCATCCCTAGTTTCTCTCCTCGTTTGATCATGCCGGTACGGGTCGTGTCAGGTACCGGAGCTCAAGTTCAATTCCCTGCCTTCCTTGATTCCAGGTCAGCCGGGAACTTCATGGACGCTGCTCTAGTGTCGAAGCTTCATCTCCCGGTGGTCCACCTCGAGAAGCCCTTAGTCATCTCCTCCATGAATGCACGGAGCTGCTCCTCCTCAGCGCCACGCCTCTATGCTGGACTGGGAAACGTGCGAATTAGCGCGTTGGGGACAAGACTGCCAAACTCGTTGTCTTGTGGCAAACTCCCCGCTTCCCCACTGACGCCCTCTAAACCCCTGCCGGGTCTGCCTCCGGAGTGCCGAGCCTTTGCGGACGTGTTTTCCAAAAAGCAGGCGGAGAAATTGCCTCCTGATCGTCCCTCCGACTGTACCATTGACCTGTTGCCTGGCACGAGTCCTTCCTGAGGCAGGGTTTACCCACTGTCAGTTCCTGAGACTGAAGCTATGTTGTCCTGTATACATGAGAACCTCAAGAAGGGCTTTATCCGCATGTCCACATCTCCTGCTGGTGCCAGCTTCTTCTTCGTGGAGAAAAAAGATGGCTCTCTACGTCCCTGCATTGACTACCATGGACTGAATAAAATAACCGTGAGAAACCATTACCCGTTGCCACTGATCACGGAGCTCTTCGACCGGCTTCGCGGGGCCAGGATTTTCTCCAAATTGGATTTACGTGGGGCCTATAATCTCATCCGCATTTGGCAGGGCGACGAGTGGAAGACGGCGTTCAACACACGTGATGGCCATTTCGAGTATTTGGTTATGCCATTCGGCTTGTGCAATGCCCCGGCAGTTTTTCAGGAATTCACAAATGAGATCTTTCAAGACCTTCTTTATTCCTGCGCTGTAGTATACCTGGATGATATTTTGGTTTTCTCGCTTGACCTAAAGATCCACCATCTCCATGTGCGTCAGGTCCTTAGACGCCTCAGAGAGAACCACCTATATGCCAAGTTGGAGTAGTGCCAATTTCATCGGTCCAGCTTGCCCTTCCTCGGGTACATAGTCTCTGACAAGGGACTTCAAATGGACCCGGCCAAGCTGTTTGCCGTCCTGCAGTGGCCCCGCCCTCTCGGCCTACGCTTTTTGGGGTTCGCCAACTAATACTGCCAGTTCATCCCGCACTTCTCCACAGTGGTAGCCCCAATTGTGGCTCTTACTAAGAAGTCGGGCAATCCTAAACTTTGGCCACAGCTGGCTTAAGACGTGTTCTCCCGTCAAGTCGGCATTTGCATCGACCCCTATCCTGTCCCGTCCAGACATTGAGAAGCCTTTTTTCCTGATGGTAGATGCCTCGTACGTGGGAGCAGGGATGGTGCTCACTCAGCGAGATCCTAGGGGCAAGACCAGCACTTGTGGATTCTTTTCGAAAACTTTCTCTCCGGCTGAGAAGAATTACACGATTGGAGACCAGGAGCTGCTGGCTATTAAGTTAGCCTTAGAGGAATGGCGCCATCTTCTGGAGGGGGCTCGTCATCCGGTCACTATTTATTCAGACCACAAGTACCTCGAGTATCTACAGACAGCCGAACGCCTCAACTCCCGGCAGGCTCGCTGGTCCCTCCTCTTCTCACGATTAAACTTTGTGATCCATTTCCGACCCGTCGAAATCAAAGCAGATGCCCTGTCCCGTGCCTCGGACATTTTGGGTGAGGAATCACCTCCTTGTCACATCATCCCACCGGATCATTTAATTTCTGTGGCCCCAGTGGATCTCCGACAGGTACCCCCTGGAAAGAGTTTTGTGCGACCTGCGCTTCGCAGAAAAATTCTGAAGGGGGGGCATTGTTCGTGGGTAGCCGGCCATCCTGGAGTGCCTAAGACGGGACAGCTTATAGCCCGCTACTACTGGTGGCCTGACATTGTCAAGGACGTCAAGGACTTTGTGGCATCGTGTCCTGTCTGTGCCCACAACAAGCCACCTCACCTTAAGTCTGCGAGTTTTCTTCAACCCTTGCCAATTTCTAACCGCCCATGGTCCCATATTGCCATAGACTTCATTACAAATCTTCCGTCATCTGCTGGTAATACTGTCATTTGGGTTGTCGTGGATTGCTTCTCAAAGATGGCGCACTTCGTACCTCTGCCTGGCCTGCCTTCTGCACCTCGCCTTGCGAGTCTTTTTTTCCTGCATATTTTTCGATTTCATGGTCTCCCTCGTCATATTATTTCTGACCGTGGATTTTGCCGATCTCTCTGCTCCCAGTTGAAAGTGAATTTAGATTTCTCCTCTCTGTATCATCCTCAGACTAATGGGCAGGTGGAGAGGGTCAACCAGATCCTGGGGAATTACTTGCACCATTTCGTCTCCGCCCGGCAGGATGACTGGTCGAACTTGCTACCCTGGGCGGAGTTCTCCTATAATTGTTTGGATTCTGCCTCGGCTGGTGCCTCTTCATTTTTTGTGGTGTATGGAATTCATCCCCCCCCTCCCCTCCCGCTGGTGTCTGTCTCGGACGTTCCTGCTGTGGACACCCTGGTTCACGACATGAGGGCCATCTGGAGCGACACTCAGCGATCTCTGCAACGGGCCTCTCCCCAGACTAATCTCTGAGCAGATAAGTACAGGAGACCTCCTCCATATTTTTCCCCCGGGGATAAAGTCTGGTTATTATCCAAGTACGTTTGCCTAAAGATCCTCAGCTACAAGCTGAGCCCCTGGTATCTCGGTGCATTTGTGGTTCTGAGGAGGATCAAACCAGTGGCTTACAAGCTCCAGCTACTTCCCTCAATGTGCATCCTGAACTCCATCCACTTCTCTCTGCTTAAGCCTTTCATCGTGAATAGGTTTTCTCAGAAGGTGGCGCCCATTTCTCCTGAGGCCGATACTTCCGACGTCTTCACCGTGAAAGAAATCTTGGCCATGGAGATGATCAGGGGGAAGCGTCACTTTCTCATCGACTGGAAGGGGTTCGGGCCGGAGGAAAGATCGTGGGAACCGGAGGACAATATTATGGACCATAGGCTACTGCAGAGATTTCTCCAGGCCAGGAAAAGTGGGAGGCCAAAGAGGGGGTACTGTCATGAGTTGCGCTGCAGCCCGCAGATCGAGCTGCGGGTGCACTCGTTCCCCTGGATCCCTCCTTGCGCCTATAGCGAGCGGTGCCACGGTCCGCATGTCGGGCCACGGGTGCACTCGCTCCCTCAGGCGCAGTTACTTACCCGGCCACGCTCCTGCTTCCCCGGCCGGTGCACACGCCCCCGTTCCTTAAGGCGCGCGCTTCGGCTCCCCCAGATTTAAAGGGCCAGCGCGCTGGTAATTGGCTATTGCCAGCCGCTGATCCTATATAATGCTCCACCTTCCGGAAGCACTTTGCCGAATCCATAGTGCAGATACCCTATGCAAGGAAGCCTTTTCTGCATTATGGTTGCTGTTTCCATGTACTAGTCCCTCCGGCTTACGTTCTTCGATCACGATCCTTCGCCGCCTGCCCTGACCTTCTGGCCTGTACCTAACTAGGAGTTTGCCTGCCGATTTTGTCCTGCGTTGCACCTCGGCTACCACCACAAGCAAATCACATCAGGGGTAGTGACTTGGTGGAATCCCACCGCGGCAAGCCCATCCCGCCTTGCGGCGGGCTCTGGTGAAAACCGGTACCCAGCTCAGCGGATCTACTACCTTAGTCCGTTACAGGTTTCACCTGTTCTGTATCTTTGGGGGCTTTGTAAATTGGACATTGTACCACCAAAATCTGCATTCCAAAGGCCAAATAGTGCTCCCTCTGTTGCACATCCTGCCATGTGCCCAAACAGCAGTTTACACCCACACATAGCATATTGGCAAACGTTGAAAAGTTGCTTAATACATTTTGTGGTGCTTTTTATCTAGGATTTCATGCCAAAATTAAATATTTTCAGCTAAAACTGTATTTTATTGATTTTTTTTTACAGCCTAACAAAAAAAAATTTGCGGAACACCTTTGAGCCCAATATATTCACTACACCCCTGGATATATTCCTAAGGGGTGTAGTTTCCAATATGGGGTCTTTTTAGGGGTGATTATTACGTTTTAACACCTTTGGGTGTCCGCAAACCTGTAATGATGCCTAAAGAAAGTCGTAATTAGAGATGGGCGAATAGATTCTAACAAAGTGGAATTCATTTAGAATTAATGGGAAAAATTTGATTATGCACAAAGGCGAAGTTTAGGGATTCGCAGAAACGATTTGTCTTTTTTTCTAAAATGGCCGCGAGCACTTGGCATGACATGGGGCAGGGAACTATGGGAAGAAGAAAGGAACGCCCTCAATGACATGTGAAAACATGAAGCCAATCAGCAACCAGCGGGCTTCTGTGACGTCAGAGCCCTATAAATACAGGCGCCATGTCAAATTCTCAGTGTCAGTGTGTCTCCTGTCACAAGTATCTATCTGCTGCAGCACTATATTGCACTCTGTGCAAAACAAACCAGTTTTTTGAGCTACTGGGGTGAAAGACCTTCACAAGTGTGTGTCATATACACACCTGTTCCTGAAGCAGCATTTTTTATTTTGTTTGTTTTAGTTTCGGGGGTATAAAATCCAGAGTGCATGTATTTCTGCCCCATACATGCCTGAATTCCATCTCATTCATTCTGTAGGGTATTTTATTTTATATCAAGGGTTAATTTATCTTCTTGTTTGTGGGGGAATTTGAGTCAAATACAGTGTGTGTGTATTTCTGCCCCATATACGCCTGAATTCCATCTGGTTATTTCTGTAGGGTATTTTATACCCAAGGGTTAATTTATCCTCTTGTTTGTGTGGTAATTTTAAGTCAAATACAGGGTGTGTGTTTTTCTGCCCCATGTACGCCTGAATTCCATTTAAGTCATTCTGTAGGGTATTTTATACCAAAGGGTTAATATATTCTCTTGTTTGTGGGGTAATTTTGGGTCAAATACAGGGTGTGTATTTATCATATACAGACATCTTCAATAAACATTAAACAGAGTCTGTTGTATTGTAAATGTTTGATCAAACATTATGGCAGACAGAGAGGTGGCAGGCCCTTCACACGCAAGTGGCAGTGGCACATATGTTACTGGAGCAGGCACAGGTCAAAGCACATTAAGGGGACATCGCAGCAGGGGTGACCCGATGAGGCCAGAGCTACCATTGTCATCTAGTAGCCGTGTGTTGATCACCAAGCCAACGGTTCTTGATTAGTTGACTAGGTCATCCACTTTCTCCCAGATGATATCTGACAACACCAGCCAAGAGTAGGTGGGTTCGTCAGACAAAGCCCTTAGTTGGCATGTCCCGGGAACGGATTAAGCCATAAAAGATGTATATCATAATAAAATTGTTTTTAAAAATGTAATATAATTTACCTAAAGCATTTCTACAGTCTAGTGCACCTAGTTTTGACTTAAAATTAGTGTTCATTTAGTGCTTTTATTAGTGCTTAGTATTAAATACAAAATTACCACCTTTATCAGAAAGATTAATGACATTTTTTATCCTGCAAAACTTTGTACTGAAACACATATACATCTTACAGCAAAAAATAAAAACTCTGCCTGTCTATTAATATTAATAGCTTGAAACAGGACTTCAAAAAATGCTAAACAAAGAGCAAATTGTTTTATCCAGTCTATACAAAAAATTCCTTCTTCTTGCCAAATGCACAATTAAAATGTATCTATGTATCTTCCCAAAGAAATATATAGAAGGTCATAGTGGTTAGAAGAGCAGGGAATACTATGAGTCTTCCAGTCTGCACAGGAATAGATTAGCACAGGAGCCTACCAAAAAAGTCCCCAAGCTGTTTCTAGGACTAGAATAAAAAATTCTACCATAAACTAATTAATATAGTGAAAATAAAACTGTCAGAAGATCAAAGAACTCAATGCCAGGTTTGGAACAGGTTGGCATATGTGAGGGCACAAGGGCTTCCCATTACAATGCCCAGAGCGGATGGCAGGACCTAGGATCAAGAAACAATGTTGGGTCAATTGAAAGATCATGAATACTAAGTAGGTATCCAATATTCTTCATGAATACCATATTTACACCTTTATCAGTGTTCATGAACAATTTATTCTCTGGAAGACTAACTAACAAGTCTTGCAGAGACTAGATAGAACAGAGACAGATTACTCCTTTAGTACTTAACATTAACAAGAATCACCCACCAATGTCACTTACAAAGCATAAATAATCCAAACAACACAAAATTATAAAAATTTCAAAAAACTATATATACTTTGAAGACAAA
>JAODAL010031199.1:0-48779 GCA_025379985.1 Phyllomedusa bahiana | reverse complement strand
TGGTCTTGAAGTGTGGGGGCTGATGATAGCTGATTGAAGCAAATCAACAATGCATTGCAGGACATCAGCATTTTTTTATTTTTTATTTATTCTTTTGTTTTATTGGTCTTGGCTTGGATGATACAGACTGTGCAGCCCGTGTTTTCTTCTTTTAATCCTGTGTGACCTTTGCTTTAACTTTTACAGATATTATGCATGCTACGATAGTGAAGATCGGCAAGGACTTCTGAATGTGTATCACGATGAAGCTTGCTGTTCACTGAGCATTCCTTATCAACCAGGACAGAACCCTTCTAAGTCAGTAATTCTACTCCCTCCTTTACTTTTATGGGGGCTCTTTTTGCTTTCTCTCTAACTTAGCTTCTCTCTCAATAGGAGTAGTCTTGGAGAGTATTTCAATGGCAGCAGAAATATAAAAAGATTACGTGATCCAGGTAAGACTAGTGTGTAGGTTTTTTTTTTTTTTTTTTTTTTTTAATATGTAGAAAAAGTATAGAATTTTATGGTAAAAGCAAACCTGGTGATTTTTTTTTTTTATTCTTTTCTTCCTAGCACTCCGCTTTAAACTATTGAACTACAAGCGCCTTAACGTTGTTAGCTTCTTAAATGAGCTCCCTCGTACGCAGCATGATCTCAATTCGTTTGTTGTAGACATCACTGCTCAGTCTGTGAGTACAATTTTATGCATTCACCCCATGTTTTCCCTCTAAATATTTGTGCTTTCCGTACACAATTGGTTTTAGTGCACAGTATGGTAAAAGTGGTTGGAATTATCTAAAACCACATCCAAATGTACTGGAAATAAAATTGCACAGAAATCGGAGCATTATATGGATTTCCAAAATCATGGCATACTTGTTCTGTTGCGGAAAGGGGGCTTTCACCCTTTCAGTGTATAGGGGTGACATCCATGGTGAATATTTGGCAAAGTCCACAATGTAACAAAGGTGAATTCTGATTTACAGCAAGATAAACAGCATAAAAGTATAAAAGTGCCGCTGAATGTGGACTTAGACTTGCACTCCAGATATCCCTAGTATAGCTCACTAATGGAACTTTTTCTTCTTACAGACTACATTACTCTGTTTTGTGGTGAATGGAGTATTTAAAGGTGAGTATCTTATTTCTTTAAGTCAATGTGTCTTTTTCCTTTTTCTGTGGTGCATGGAGTAGGAACTAGATGTGACTTTGTAGTTGGATGTAAGCCTTAATCATTTGTACACTGATTAATGGTTACATCAAACTTTGTCACAAACCCAGTTCCTAGTTATGTAGCACACAAGGTAGGACGGTGTACCTAACCTAAAGCCGCCGTCTAAGCTGTTTAATTTTTTACGTTGACATGGTGATGTAGTGCACAGAGTCTCCGGCTTACATTCACAGTCAGACTTGCAGGTTAAGATTTTGGTTAGTCTACAGTTAGAGTGCTTTGCAATTTAATTGGCTAGGATGGAATATGGATGTACTGTATAATCAGCAAGCACCCATAGTTTATTTAATGAACCAGGCCTAATTTTTTGGGCAACTCTGGTGACTGAGATTTATTGTATCCTATAATTTAATGGGATTATCCATGTAAGAAACTTCATAAATCAAAGCTGAAAACCTGCTCTTTTCTAACTCATGAAAACGTGTTGTAATTAACCGCATGGATTTCTCATATAAAATAAGTGTGTGGACTGATCTCTCGTTTTCTTATTCCTTTAGCTGAGGGGCAATCTAATGACTCTGTGCGTGCTTTCACACGGGTGTTCATAGCTGTGCCAGGCACGGATGGAGGGTAAGTCAGAATTGCTGAAATGCCTGCTTTAACTTGCAGCTGAGCAGTTTTCTTTTGTTTCCCATAATAATCTTTATATAGCGCCAACATCTTCTGCAGCACTTTCCTATTTTGGTACACTGATGATATATTCATATATAGTGTTTATTTTGAATCCCGAATGCAGTTGCAAATCCATGCAAAGAAATTTAGAAAATTCTCTGGCTTGCCAATAGTCCTGTTATGGTGTTTGGTTTGTTACTATATGTAATGTGAAATAAATCATGGACATTGTGAAAGGGTGTTTATAGTGTAAATTTGATATTGGCTGCAATGAGCAGTTGCTCATTGCAGCCAGTCAGATCTCACTTGATAGTGAGTATTTAATGTCCACATCTCTAGTTGTCTACGCTTAGGGTGCTGTCGCGTTTTTGATGCGTTTTTTCAATGCGTTTTTTGTGCAGGAAGGCACAGCAATTAATGCTGTATAATGCTGTACAAAAATCGTGGCAAAAATTGCGGTAAATTCGATTTTTGTGCAGCAATGTACAGCATTAATTGCTGTGCCTTCCTGCACAAAAAACGCATTGAAAAAACGCATCAAGAAAGCACCCTTAAGGAGGCGGGTTTAACAACTTTTGAAAATGCAGTGGTCTGGGTGATGATCTGATTCCCCCATGTTGTTCTCCCAGCCACCTGGTAAGCTGGGTGAAGCAGAAACCAATTAGGCATTTCCCCTCCGGAGGCTGCTACATGGGAAATGTAGTATTAGGCGGTAGCCTGTCAGATGAACATCTGTCTTTATAATACATGAATGTCTTGAGTCCACCAGAATTGTAGCCCCTCGTTTAGAGTTGCCCTCTGTTCTGACTCGTAGAGGGGAAAACCCCTTTCATGATATCCATATGCCCTAATAGATCATATGGACTGGTGTTGTCTACATAAGACCACCCCTTTTGATAATGGACTCCAAGGTTGTATAGGGTAATGCCCTGATAGAAGAAGGGAATATTACCCAATCTGTTCATTTACTAACTTCCGCGGTGTCCACCGTTTTGTCCTGACAGCTAGTTGACGATGATGTGCACATAACGTTCAGCTTCCCTTCCTGCCCTCATGTATTATACACACTGCAGAACAGGGATGGAGGATTGTGTGGCTAAGAATAGTTGCACAGTTCTTTCTGACGGGGCAGATTACTTTACAAGCAGTTTTGTCTGATTGTTCTGAAAACAGTCAGGGGAGCTGGGCACCGCCTGTACTCCAAAGCAGAAGATGCAGCAACTTTAGAAACATTAATTTTCTAGCTTTTTTTTTTTTTTTTTTTTTGTCTTGCCATTACTTGAAAGTGTTACAGAATATTTGATTTTGTTTCAGAGCGCTTTAGTGCGGACACCGCATTATAACGTAAATATACTTGTTACCCTCAGGCTCCTCTTGGTGAATGATGAACAGTTCATAAGAAATGCCACCACAGAGGAGATCCGGAAAGCATTTGCCACGCCAGCTCCTACCCCTTCCAGCAGCCCAGTCCCTGCCCTAGCACCAGTGCCTCAAGATATAGTGCACGCATTCTCGCTGTTTTCTGGAATGAATGCAGAATGGTCTCAAAAGTAAGAACTCTTTATTTGTGCAGATTTCCGCTACTTTGCATTTGTCATTTTTATACAGTAAATATGGCTGTAAAACTTTTCAAATCTACTCATACATTTTACCTGTGTGCTTGTAATACAGCGCTGTACAGCGCTGTGTATTATGTCCCAGGAACAGGATGTGCTCTGCTAGTGGAGGGAAAGCTTTCCCAAGCCTTTCTGAGGGAATCCATTGTAACACAATATGCAGCTCCTCTAAAATGACTTATTAAGCAGACTGAATTTGATTTAACCCCTTAGCTCACCATACTGAAGATAAGGCAGTATGAAGCAAGCTCACTCGCTGACACCCGCTGATAACAGCAGCCGTGCACCATTCCTCCCTTCTAACGTTCCACCACAGCGTAATAAAGGGGAGCCAAACCGTTATGGCAGCCAGGAGCCTAATGAAGGCTTTTATGGCTGCTGTCTTACTGCTAGGCAAGAAGTCATAGAAGCTCCATCTTTGTACTCCCTTCTGCGTTATACACATAATGCAGAACGGTGTACTACCTATCGCACCCCAAGTAGTCAAGTACCCTCGGGGGGGACTAAGGGCAACATGTATGAACGGGGCTGCGCCCAACATCTAGCCTATAGTTTTAAATCTTCCGCGCGCCAATATCTGGTGCATTACAGTGCGCCCGCGGCACTTTGTAATGCGCCTGATTTCGGGGCGGGTGGTGGGGTGAACTAGAACTGTACAAAGCTATAGATTTATAGCTTCAGTATGGCAATTTCAGATACATTACTGCTGGAACAGGTAAACCACTTTTAAAGTGGTTTACCAGAGCCAGAATTGTCATCTTGGCGCTAGAAAGCACCTGATTTATGACTCGCAGCAGGCCGGGCTCATAAATCAGGTGCATTCTACGCTAATCTTACTGGCGTCTAAGCACCATAAATCTTACAAGCCCCCTAAGTGTTTAAAGAAAAAAGTTCTAAGAAATATAAAAAAAGTCCAAATCGCCACCCTTTTTTAATTTTTTAAATAAAAGGTACACATAATTGGTATTGCCATGTCCATAACAGTCCGATCTATTAAAATATAGCATCATTTACCCTATATGCTAAATACTGTATAAGAAAAAAAAAATCCTAATGCAAATATTTTGTGCTCTAAAAAAAATTGGAATAAAGTTGCATGTATCTCACATTCTGGTCCATAAGTGGAAGTAGAAAAAAGGTTGCAAAAAATGGTGCTGCAATACAAATTTAAAAAATAGAGAATTTTTTTTTTTTAATAGTACTAAATCAATTATGTGATTAGGAAGTACATCTTATCCCGCAAAATAAAACACCTCATATGTCTATGTAGATGGAAAAATGTAAAATTTATGGCTCTTGTGAGGCAGGGAGTAAGAACCGTACGTGATTAAAAGAAAAAAGAAGCTTGGTCCTTAAAAGGGTTGTTTTGCTACAAAGATTGATTTTTATATTAAAGATCTTGCAAAAACAATTCACTTTGCAATATATGTCCATTAACAGTGACCTACCTATTCTTATATATCCCCTCTTGTATGGGCTGTATCAGCTCCTCAGGTCGCTATAGCTACAGACCTGTTTGATCTATTCTGATAGGCTGCCAGCACTGGTTGCTATAGCTACAAACCTGGCTTCTGCTGCAGCCTAGTGGAAGCCAGTAAACACGCCCCTGAATTCAAAGTGAAACCAAGAAAACAGGACTTATGCAAGATGAATCAATTTGGTGAGACGACCCCTTTAAGTTGTGTCAATACTGTATCACTTTCTAAAAACGCGTCTTCTCCAATAGGTGTCTTCAGGACAATGGCTGGGACTTTGAACAGGCAGCACAGATTTTTATGAAGCTACGGGTAAGGACAGAGTGAGACACTACCTTTTTTGTGATTTAATTACGTCTTTAGATGGTAAATTCTTAAAGCCACTCAAGAACATTGATATTTTCTGATACTTCGTTCTGTGATTTTTCTTCCCCAATTCTTTTGTTTTAATTTGTGCTTTTATGTTAATCATATTTAAAAAAAAAATTAAAAAAAAAAAATGGTTGTTTGGCTCTTTCACTGCTTATGTTCAAAAAAGGACAAGAGGAAAAAAAACAAAACTCAATTGTTCAGGCCACTAAGGCTATGTTCACACGACTTAACTGCGGGACGTAATTACGCCCCGCAATTACGCCGTGGGGGCGGGAGCGGGGGAGTGAGCGGGGGGCCGGCACTTCGCCGGCCCATAGACTATCACTGCTAGCGGCGTGTATACGCCGCTAGAAAGTGACATGTCAATTATCTCCCCGCCCGGCGGCTTCGCCGGGCAGGGAGAGGAGACGTAATCCATAGTTCTCTATGAGAACTGTGAATTACCGTAATGAATGGGCCGTTTTCGGCCCGTAATTGGCGCACTTCCTTGCGTAATTACGGACCGAAATACGGCCCATTTTAAACCGTGTGAACATGCCTTTAGTCTAATAATGGTCCAATCTTTTCAGTTCTTTAGAGCTTTTTTTCTCCAGTCTCCTCTTTATCACAGGCAGGATTACAATGAAACGTGATACCAATGTATGGATAACACAGGTTCTTACCATTCTCAGTTGGTGATGGTCACAATAATCGCAGATCACCACTGTGTATGCCCAGACAACTCTAATAGAAGTCAATT
Source organism: Phyllomedusa bahiana (assembly GCA_025379985.1). Lineage (NCBI taxonomy): Eukaryota > Metazoa > Chordata > Amphibia > Anura > Hylidae > Phyllomedusa > Phyllomedusa bahiana. Next base: position 42,755 of record JAODAL010031199.1, on the reverse strand, counting down.
AGGCTGCTTCTCTGTTCCATGTAAAGCACATCTCTAAATGTAGTTAAAAGCAACTCCAGCAAGATGGCTTTTGCATGGAATAAAATACAAGAAGCTACAATTGGAGAATAAAAATGTCTGAAAAGACAATGTATTGTACTTTTGGGTTTCATTGGTAGAAGTTGCTACATTCCCTTTAATTGATAAGTGGACAAGATCCTGGGTGTTTTCCCACCTTTTATTAATGAAGCATTCCAGTCAACTAAACTCTTATTCTGTCAGCCGTCACAAGCTCTTGCTTCTATTACTTAAAGCCAATCTGACAGGTAGTTTATCCTATCTGAGAGCAGGATATTATGAAATGTACTCCTTCATGAGACTGTAAAAGTTTGCTTAACACGATGACCTAGCAATGGTGTGCTCTATGCATATAGTGATACGGTGATAGCGGTCAACCACTATTTGGGCAGGGTAAGTAGGTCTCTCTCTGCAAGGGGTCCTGTCGAGATTTACTCTGCTTTTCACTTAGAAACTCTGCTGTAAATTGTACAAGCATGAATTATAGCTCAGCTACAGATCTGAGCAGCTTTCCCTTTTCATATCCTGCTCTCTGATAGGACAGCAAAAAAATTACTTGACTGGTTTACTCTTGGGGTATATTTACATGGCTGATTTAGACGCTGAATTTTCAGCGTCCTAATTGGCTTCAAAACCTTGTCTGAAAAGCGCTTCAAAAGAGCCTTTTTAGATGAGATTTGAGGTTTCCTACGAGGTTTGCAGCGCCGTTTCAGACAAGGTTTTCAGGTAGGTTTTCTAAAACTGGTTTCTTTTTGAAACACCCATACAAATAACCAGGTCAAAAAAGCACCAAGGTTTTGAAGCTTTCCATTGATTCCTATAGGGTTTTTCAGCATTGAAAATGCATCAAGAATTGACATGACACTTTTTCAGTGCCCAAAACAGCTTCCAGAGAAGCCTGGAAAATACACAGAAAAACCTTGTGTGTGAACTAAAACGCTGTTTTACATAGGATTCAATGAAATTGAACTGGGGACATTTTGGAGGTCTTTTTGGCGCTGCTTTTGTGAGGAAAAGCTCCAAGAAAATGGCGCCAAAAACAGCATCAAAATAAGCCATGTGAACATTACCCTAAGTGTGAATGAGTGATGGGTATAATGATAGGGTAAAAGATTTGTGCTCAAGTAATTTACAAGTTAAAATGATGTATTGCTTCCCTGGGCACAGTTAATGCTATATGAATTGCTAGAACAGGTAGCCAGTGTGCAGTTACATAGGTTAGATCAGGCATCCTCAAACTGCGGCCCTCCAGCTGTTGGGAAACTACAACTCCCATCATGCATTTATATAATTTTTAACAGTGGGCATGATGGGAGTTGTAGTTTCCCAACAGCTGGAGGGCCGCAGTTTGAGGATGCCTGGGTTAGATGATCTGTTGCTTGGTTTCTTACAGAATAGAATATTGCAAAAAAGGAAAAGGTTCAAATAGAATATGGAAAGTATAACTTTACCAGTGTCGCTTTAAAATATTTACTGGGCTGCTTCCATCATAGCATACATAAAGGTTTTACTGAGATGGAGCGATTTATATAAAAGAAATATTGATCCCTGTTTTTGTAAGTTCATAGGTTGTTTTGAACACTTACCAATCGTTATATCCATAATGTTTCTTTTTCCTTTTGCAGGCCGAAGGTAAAATCCCAGAAGTTGCCTTCATCAAGTGACTGTCCATTCATGTTTTGCTCATTTTTAACGTTCTAAATAACTTTGTATACAACATATAAAAACTTGTGGATACAAGGACCTGCTTGTTTAATTCCAACTCGCTGGGCACTATTTAGCCCCAGTTTTTTTCCTAAAACCACATCCGACTACAGGACGGTCTTCATACGTGTACATATATCGAAGCATAAATGGTCTCTATTGTTCCTCTGGAAAGATATACTTGACTCCTAACATGTTGATTTCAGGATCAGATGAAGGATACCAGTCTATAGATTTCTTCCATGTCAGTGATGGTCTCCTATGATTTGATCTTCCCTGCCAAACATATGCTGCATCATGGACATTTCCTGTCAACATAGTAGTTTTATAGCTAGGAAGTGCCAGGACAGAAAAACAACATATGGGAGGAAGTTGGGAATGAGTTTGCAGGCTACAGAAAACCCTGCACTGCTCTTAAACCGGAATTGGGTTAGATGGCTGCATGATGCCAAAATGAAAGTCACAATTTTTACTTTAAAAAAAAAAAAAATACAAAAACTTATTTTCGGAAATTGCTTAGATGACTGTGTTTGTGAAGTGGCAGTCATATTGCTTATAATCCTGGTCACATGTACAATCCTCTACACCTGTGTAGTTTAACACTAGACTTGGGTAAGGCTGTGGTCACACTATGCGGCAGTCTCATGGGGACAAAACCACAGCTAATGGTCATATATGTTTGCAGGTGGAGCAGTAATGTCCCTGGCACACTCGCGTAGGCATCAGCAGCTGTGGTTTTGTCCTGGTTTTAGCAAAACTTGTGCAAAGGAAAGATCGAGGAATAGTCCGTAGCAACTAATCCGGCTTCAGGGTTTTTTTTTTTTTTTTTTATTAGAGGTCGCTCGAAAGCTGCAAGCTTATTTGTTTTTATGAACATGTTTTTCCTTTGTACTAGTTGTGATTTACCTTCTGCTTAGTCGTCGCTTCTCAAACACCAGACTAAACCTAGGCCGACCTGACTGAAACCTTCCAACATGTATAGGAACTGTTTTGCAATGTTCAGATTCCATGGAGCTTATTTTAATTTTTTATTACAATAAATCTGTTTATTTATATCTAAAAATGGAATGAGGGAAAAAAATGTATTTAACAAATGGCACTGAGCTTAATCCTTGATTTGCCGTTTTGAACTTTGTATCTGAAGACTCCATTGCTGTGACGCTCTAGCCTTGACTAATGGTCTTTCATCCTAGAACAGTTGTACGTGTGTCCTACCATTTTATTACAAGTAAGCTAGTTTTAATTGTCCTGTATTTTATTTTTAGTTTTTTTTTTGTTTTTTTTTTATATAATTACAATTAGTGTAGTGAAAGGGTTAAAGTAGATGTCTCCCTCTGGATCTGTTTCACTGAGCTTTATATCTTTGATGGGGGAGGGGAGGAATTGCAAGCTGGGATCGGGGAGGTTCTCTTTTGTGTTTTGTGCTGATTGGGGGGGAGGGTGGAGGGATCTGGATCTATACCCTAAACAGGATGGGGATATACTTGGTGTGTGTGTGTGTGCGTGTGCGTATGCTGCTGCATTTTATGTGGTTGAGGTGAGCATGTGTTAGCTGAAAGATTTGTGTGGGGTTATTTTTGGCAACTTTTTATTTTTCACCTTCTGATAATGCTAGGGGTATTTGTGTGATTGGGTTTACATGTATGTTATCACTATGATCTGGCAATTATTGATATGATCTAACATTCTGTGTTAGTGGTCAAAGTGATCAAACTTCTTAGATCTGATCATTAAAGGAAAAAAAAACACAAATATCCATTCAATTTCCTGTCTGCTTATACTAAATTGTATATGGACAGGGAGAATGAGAACCCCTAGCAGGGGGAATAAATTTAGTTTAACAATTGTATTTTCTCTATATAGAAATGTCAAACTCAGACCAGTGTCCCAGTAATTGTTGGGATAGTCTGATATGGATCATAATCTCTACATGTAAACCCAGTCTAAATGTGATTGTGTACAATGTCAGATCCTTGACCTAGAGTGGTGTTGGTACAAACTTTAAAACTTAAATATCCAAACTGCAGTTAGTCTTTTCCCAAATGAAATGTCCATGCCTTTAAGGAAATGGGTCAAAATGACCCTATGTTTTCCAGACCGGAAGTGGCTGGTATGAGTGGATAGCTAATAAATTTGGGGATCCGGGGATCACATTAAGTAGATGACTTATTCAATAGAATAGTGTGTGTGTGTATATATGTGTGTATATATATATATATATATATATATATATATATATATATATATATATATATATAGTCTATATATATATATATATATATATATATATATATAATATATATATATATATATATATAATATTTATACATACATACATGAATGAGTATAGTTAAACAGGAAATAGGGCACATTGGCGGAAAAGGGGGTTGGGTAATACGTGGGTGGGTATTGCCATAGGAAATGGTGTTGGTGATTTGTGTGTGTTATGATTGAGTTGTCTGGAAGGGTAGTGGTTTAATCCTTTCCCTGCTTATCATTCCAGTAATTTTGGCAGTGGAGGGATTAAACCAGTTTACATTATATACCATAAACTAAATGATCTATGTGGGATTGAGCATATCATTTCATAACATGGAGGCTGCCGAAAGGTTTTGTAAAATCATTCCAGTGGAGAGTGGCATTTTCTAGGCATCATTTGCCGATTTGCTGCCTGTCAAATCATGGTGGGTTGTGTCGTGCAAACTATTATTACATATGCAAAAACTATATCTTCAATAGCACACACACATTTCAATTGCAAAATTCACTTTATTGTCCAATATAATAGTCATAGTGCTTCTCCTGTATGCTTTCTATTGACAGTTATGATAGATACCCTTGCTAAAGGTCTTAGAACCGAAAACCTTCGGGGAAAAACTTGGTTTAAAAAAAAAAAATTGATCACCCAGATTATGAAATAAAGTGCAATGTGACTATTATATTGGACAATAAAGTGAATTTTGCCATTGAAATCTGTGTGTGCCTTTAAAGATATAATTTTTGCCTCTGGAATAAAAAGGCACCACATTGTTATAAGGTAGTGCCGGACTATGGGAATAGAAGATACTATTCTTACATAGACTGTATTTGCCTGTAATATAATCCAAACATTTTCAAAGACAAATTAACATTCTCGCCCATAGTAACCAAACTATATTCTATTTTTTCTGTAGCTGCTCAATGAGAGCCAAGCTGTGGTTAATGTGGGTAAGAATAATAGTTTTCCTTTGAATTTATTTTTATGCACAAGGCCTTTTTTTTTTTTTTTTTTTTTTTAAATCAAGCCTCCTGTTCATTCTTTCAGACCAGCCACAGATATTGCGTATTGATCTTGCTAATTAAAATGTTGTCATTTTACTGCAAACTACAGAATGGTCGGCACCAAATGCCTTCTTCAAACCTGTCACACATTGTAATGATTTTGATTACTTGTATTTTGACATTGACCTGTATAAAGTAAACTAGCTCACTGTGAAATGTTTAAATAAATGTTTGTTCTGTTTTTTTTCCTTTGGTAAAAGTGTGTGGTATTTTTATTTTTTATAGATTTTTTTTTTTTTTGTGGCAAAACGAGCTTAATATGAGTTGAAATGAGATTTATTTGTAACCTAGAGTGACCATATGCAGCAAATGTAATTTAATGATGGTTACAGGTCAAAAACTTAAATAATTGTATAAGACTGGTACTGTAAAGTTCTTTCTTAAACACCCCCACCAGCTGCTAAAGCGGGAAAACCTACAATCAAGTGTTATATGCGTCTGCAACACCATCTTAGGGAAAATTAGATATACACAGTCCCCAAATTGTAGAGTATAGTGCCAAGTTAAAAATCCAGAAATCTGCAACATGTGACAAATTTATGACTGGTGGGGGTCTGACTGCTGACAACACCCCACCCAGCTTAGGCCGTGTTCACACTGCTTATTCCCGACGGATTTGTGAGCCGTATTGTGCGCACAAATCGGCCGTGAATAAGGGGCGGGACGGGGGCGGGGCCGGAGCGGGGCAGGGGCGCCGCTCCCGGCCCCATAGACAATGCATTGTTTACAGCGCGTACACGCCGTAGACAATGCATTGTTTACGGCGCGTACACGCCGTAAATAATGTGCATGTCACTTTCTACCCCGCGGTGGATTCGCCGAGCGGGGAGGAGCGACGGAATCCACTGCTCTCAGAGAACAGTGGATTCCGTAATGACAGGGACGGATTGGCGCCGTACTGCAGCGCAAATCCGGCGCGGAGTACGGCACCAATCCGTGCCCAAATAAGCCGTGTGAACGAGGCCTTGGTGTGCTGCTGAAAGCGAGATGGGTAAAGCTCTTAAAGAGGTTGTCTCATCTCAAAGTTTCATAGAATGCATGAATGAAATAATGCTGTTTTGCTCTCACTTTCTGGTAAAGCTGTCTGTAATTAGCATATGAGCTCCGTGAATTCAGACCTCTGCTAATTAGATAAATCTCATGCTGTGAGGACCAGGGAAGCTTCAGCGGTAAAGTAAACAGCAGTGATTACTGTTTTTTATCTGAAAGATCAGATAACAAACAAGCTCTCACTGTCTTACGTTCTGTGTGACGTCAGTCCCTGCTATCGGATAGAACAGGGGTTCCCAAACTCCAGTCCTCGCGCCCCAACAACAGGTCATGTTTTCTGGCTTTACTTAGCAGTGCACAAGTGATTTAATTATGCTGCACATGTGACTGAATTATGGTCAGTGCATTCTGTGGGATATCCTGAAAACATGACCTGTTGGTGAGGACTGGAGTTTGGGAACCCCTGAGATGGAAGAAACAGCAGGGGGGAGAAGTACACAGGTTGGTCACTTGGGGAAACAGAGAGCACAGAAGGTGATAAAATAATTTGTAGCTCCTTAACAAAAAAAAATGAACGCAATATATTTTGAAAACATTTTTATTTAGTGTTCCCAACATGTTGAAAGCTAATCTTTGCAGCGAGACAACCCCTTTAACTATGTGTATGCCTTCCCTCTGTGTAATTAAATTGATGGGGAGATGAGTGCCCCCTTCCTCCTGGTTTGTGAGGGTCAATGTCATCAGGCCATAAGTGGGATAGGTGATAAATGTTGGATGGAAGGGAAATGGGACAACTAATACGATCACAAGGTATTTGTAGGGGGCTTTACATACAGAGATGTTGACGAGATGGCTGCCCCTATAATAATCTAGATGTTTTAACTTGAACTCACAATCCTTTCAATTAATCATATAATATATCGCTATAAGAACTAACATTACACGATAAGCAGTGGAATCCATGAATGGACGCATGAGGTTCTCCGCAGGAAAAGATGCTTTGTAGCTACCTACTCTTCTAGCTTAGGGCAACTTCACACAGCTTTTTTTGCAGCTGAAATTGTCAGTGCCAAATTGGCGTCCTTTCCTTGCCAGAAATTATGCGTTTGTAAGCGTGGAATTCAGATGAGGAAATGACACCGAATATCCAAGGCAGTTTTTCTGCCTCCTATACAATAGGAAAATAAGCAAGCAAAAGCCGTGGCATCTGAACAATTTTAGAGGAATTAATAGGAAGTGTTCTACAGTAGCTTTTGATGCTTTTTTTTTTTTTTTTTTGGGAGGGAGGATTACATGCGGAATCCACCCCCCAAAAAAAGCATAAAAGATGTACACAAATAGATTTAAAAAAAAATAAAAGAATCCTGAATGGGTGACTCGCTTTCTATAAAAAGCAGTGGTTTAGGATTAGAAAAGCAAAACTGTTCTCTAACAAAAGCAATGCCATTTCAGTCTACAGGTTGTGGTATTTTGTCTCAATCCTATTTAGTCTTTTGATGCTAAATTTAAATACTTGCCTCCATCTATGGTCGATCAGTTGTAGAACCGATTCTGCGAGTTGCCACATTTTCTAATCTTGTACAAACCCTTTAATGGGAATGTGTCATTAGAAAAAGACCTATTGGTCAACTTTTGTTTTTATGTGAAGACACAATTGTTAAACATTTTTATTCATTTTCCATATCGCTACCAATATTTAAAAAAAAAAAAAAATCCTGAAAGCGTGCAGGTTTCACTCTAGCTACTATGCCTAATAAGTCAGACTCTTCCTGTTTTTTAGAGAGAACTTTTCAGCAGTCTCCTCATTATCAGCGCAGACAGGATTACACTGAAAGGAGACACCAATGTGTGTAGATAACCCAGGATCCACCATTCCTGATAGGAGTCCTCACTCCCCCTCTACCCCTCCCTGCACAGTCACTTCTTCCCAGGTCACAGATTATGCCTAGAAAACTCTCCCTAAAGAAGTCAATGGGTCTGCTCCTCCTATGTCCATGTAGATGATGTAAAGCAGTGGTCTTCAAACTGCGGCCCTCTAGCTGTTGGGAAACTACAACTCCCATCATGCATTTATATAATCTGTAACAGTGGGCATGATGGGAGTTGTAGTTTCCGACCAGCTGGAGGGCCGCAGTTTGAAGATCACTGATGTGAAGTATTTCTAAATGCAGTTAACAGCAGTTCAGGCAAGATGGCTGCCTCCATAGTCTGAGATATAGATATTTATATAGCTTTATCTGAGAGATTCTCTTTAAAGTCATACATGTCAACTCTCCCATTTTTTTTTTTTTTTTCCCTTAGAGAGTCTCATACAAAAACCTTGCACCTAATATTCTGGGGATAGTTTTAGGGTGTTCATAGGGTTGGGACTAAGATCACAATTAGCTATAAACGTGTAGGCAAAGGTAAATAAGGATGGTTACCAAATACATTGCTGTTCTGATTTTGCTTTAAGAGCAGTCTTACCTCCTGCTTGTGTACGCAAGCTTCCATAGATTACCAACCATCTTTCTGAACTCATTGTTACAGCAGCCCTGTCTGACCATGGTCAGGTCACTCCCTGCTGTGTTATCAGTAAAATAGGAGCTTGTTTATCTGTTAGGCCATGTTCACATGGCTGATTTTGGCACATATTTCAGCCCGTAATTCGCGGCGTACTGCGCAAATTATGGGCTGAAATACAGCCAAGCCCTTACGGTAATCTCATAGAGAACTATGGATTACGTCTCCTCTCCCTGCTTGGCGAATCCGCCGCGGGGGGAAATAAGTGACATGTCATTTACTGGCGGCGTATACGTGCCGCTACTAATGATATTCTATGGGCCGGCGAGGCCCCCCCCCCCCCCCGCCCCCATCCACATGGCGTAATTGCGGGGCGTAATTATGCCCTGCAATTAAGTCGTGTGAACATGGCCTTACTGACCAACTTGAACCCTTAAAAGCCTTGTAGCCTTTTCCCTTACTGTTTACACCATGCTGTTAGCAATGTCCCTCTACCAGGCTTGATTTGGAACAGCAAAGCTGATATGCTATTTACTGATGTAGAGCCACCCAAAGCCTAACCAGGAAGTGGGAGTCTGAGACTGGCTGTGAAGAACAGGCCCTGTGAAACAGCATGGTGAGAACACCACTTTAAGGGCCAAGTTTTTCTTTTTTTTTTTTTTTTTTTTCTTCATCTATCACTACTTTAAAAATGTAGACATGCAAGGCCCCAGGTAGCTAGTTAGGCAGACAAGCCTTTGAAACCAGGGTAAGTAGGGATCCCCATCTTTAAAAGTGTCCCCATTAAATAAAATAAATAAAACTTACCTCTTCCCGTTCCCCTGACACACAGGATTCCCCATGTGGTGTGATGCTGTGACAAAAGGTTGCTCTTCTGGCGTCTTGTAGACTGCAGGCCTGAAACCACCTACAAGGGTAATTGGCAGGGCGTGTTTTTAATTGCTGAGGATGTCATGAGGTTTAAAGCCAAGGTGAAGATGTTCCGTTTCCTGTACAGAGAGAACAATCCCTTGGCAATAGAGAGACTGTCAATACCTTGGAGGTTCAGACTGACCTGCATATTCCCTCCAGTATCCTTGAGAGTGAGGGTGTGGCTGAAACTCAGGCAAAACGGTAATAGCCACTATACTGGTTTGGCCAGAAAGGCTCCACATCAGACTGAGAAGACCGTCAATATAACGTGTCCCCCCCCCCCCTCTCCCCGACAGAAGACCTGTCATTGTCTAAAAGTTATAACCCGAGAGTTGGAAGGTTGAACAGCACTACTATGAATCAAATGGTACCGGCTACAGTCCAAGAGCAGTGTAACGGTTAGGCTATGTTCACACGGCTTATTCTGGGACGTATTTCAGCCTGTAATTCGCGCCGTACTGTGTGAATTACGGGCCGAGATGCATACCAGTCATTACGGTAATCCACAGTTCTCATAGAGAATTCTGGATTACGTCTCCTCTCGCCGCTCGCACAATACGGCGAGCGGGGAGAAAGTGAAATGTCATTTATTCACGGCGTATACACGCCGAGAATAATGAATGTCTATGGAGCCGGCGGGCTGCCGGCCCCTTCCGCCCGACACCGACACACTGCGTAATAGCGGGGCGAAATACGCCCCCCAAGTAAGCCGTGTGAACATAGCCTTAAGGCCTGAGACCCTTTAAAGCCACGATTGTGAACTAAAAATATTCAATATGCCGATTTTCTGGATTAGAGACCAATCCATTTTGTGAAAGCTGGCTCTACCAATCTTAACTTATAACCTAATCCAGGGGTGTCAAACTTGTTTTCACCGGGGTCCACATCAGCCTCACGGCGTGTCACACATTAAAGGGCTGACATAATTTTGGAACTGTGTAAATGGAACTTCTCAACTGTTACATTTGTACAGTATTGCTATTATAATTAGCCCTTTGAGAGCAACTGGGAAGAATATATTGCCCCCATAGGTAGATAGCTACATATGACCCCTGGAGGTAGATAAGTGGGTATAACGCCCCCTGGAGGTAGATAGGTATTTTTGCCCCCTGTAGCCATGTAGTAATATGCTTCCTGCAGCTAGGTAGTTGCCCCATGTAGCCAGGTATTACCCAACAGGAGTTGCAGCTGAATAGAGATGCAATGGAGGGGGAGATACAATATGTTATAAAACTCTTCCAATGAACACAATGACGAATGTTGGTGTAAAACTAGATTATATCAAACCTGCTTCCCTCCAAGGCTCTGGAGAAAGCTTTCTTCACCAAGCAATCCTATTTTGAATTTGGGGAGAAATGTGGCAAAGTTTTGGCCTGTTTTGTGAACGGATCTTCTGACCCTACAATTATATCTGTCCTAGTCCCACCTTATAATACCTCGGTTTCTGAACCTTAAATACTAACTTCCGCTCTTTCTATCCTTTATTCCTCACGTTACTGTCTCAGTAGCTGAGAGCAAGAAGTCCTTATTGAAGCTTACTCTTCCTAGGCTTTCCCATTCTGACAGAATTTCTCTAGATGGACCGATTACAATCAAAGATTGTGGACTCTTTGCCTGGTTTAGGAAGCACCACTATTATGGCTTCACGCATAGTTAGGTAAGAACATACCTTGAAGGGCAGCTTGAGATTCCTTCAATATTTTTGGGGCCAGGAAATCTGCATACTCTATAGAACTCGATAGGGAGTTGTCAGGAAAAGCCAGCGCCGGCCCAAACGAGGGTCGACGGCCTGACCTGGGGTGTATCGGGACACGAGGTCAGCCAGATACTGTTTCCGTTAACCCCTGTCCACACGGGCACAGGAAAACCCAGGGAGGGCGAAAGGACACCCTACTCTCCCACACCCTTGAACGGCTAGGAGAGATTTGCTTACCCACGCTGGTTAAACAAAGCTCTGCCAGTCAAATAAACTGCCACCAGTTCTCGTTTTGTTATATGACCGGTCCGTTACCGAACTATAACAAGGCCAAAAACCAGCTTTGGGGTAGCTATATTATAGACCGAGTAATAGGCGTGTGAGGCCGATGATCAAGACAGACTAGCTCAGATTAAAGTTTATAGATTTAATTTGCCTTGGAGGGCGCACTAGACAAATATATACAAAATGATAATATTATACAGATAAGAATCAGAGGTGCAAATATAAGTATGGGTACAAACAAAAGGTGGGAAGATGTGTCCAGTTACCTGAGGTTGGTTTGGTTCTGGGCCCACAGGGGGGGCTGATGTGGCCTTACTTCGGTGTGGATGCTTCTGGAATGCTGGAATGATATCAGGTATCCCTCTTCCTGAATGCAACAATGGGCACACCTGGGCTCCTGCTTATATCCGTAATGAGATAGCCCATGTGGCAGCCCCCTGCACGCCCCCACACACCCCCACACACTCCTGGGATGGTCTACAAACTCCTTCTCTGGCCATGCCATTTTTGACTGAAACACAAAAAAGGACCGTACCGCGGCAGGGCATTGGCACAGAACTGAACCAGTGGCACCATCAGAACCGGATGGGCCTAAGCTATGCCCTGGTACCAGTAATGCCTATCCTATGCGCTTCCCAAGGCCAGTTTTGGATTTCTTAGTCCCCCTGCATCGTGCAAACGTGGGAGTGGCGGCTATGTGCACGGGGAGTTTCATCTTTTAAAATATGAAACCGCCACAGACCAGTTATGAACAGTTCTCCCATAAATCTTTATGAAATATCGAGGCCGCTGGGTCTGGCCTCGATTCATTCAAGTCTTTGTTCTCCAGGTCTGAGAGAGCACATGTGTCTCAGGTGCTAAGGAAGTTGCATGAGGATCCTTTCATGCGCTGATCTCCTGCTGGGGTGGATTCCCCTCTACCCTTTGCTGGGGCTGAATGACTTTTGCATAATTGACCTCTTCCTCTGGTAGGCCATTTACAATGGGTCTGAGCTTGAGGCTAATTAATTGAGGCTTTCCTGGGAGCTGGGGTCATTTGTGCAATCTTTATGAGTTATGAAGTGGGAGGGGGGAATGATTTGTCATTTTGTCTCCATTTTCTTCACAAGAGTCCTTCTGGGGATTTAGATACTTTGAAGGATTTAGTTGTACTTCACAGCCCTGTTCCGAGAGCAGTCACTGTAAGCACCAGTAAGTGGAGGAAACCTCTGCTCTCTGGCGCTTAATCCTTTGATTGCTGCAGTCAGTGACTGCGGCATAATCAAAAGGCTTTCCCCTGCTCCGTCGGGTGATCGGGACTCCTGGTGACCAGACAGAGCCCGGGAAATGGCTGCACAGTCAGCCCTGGGGACCTAGAGTAGTTACATAGTTACACAGTACGGTTGAAAAAAAGACACGTGTCCATCAAGTTCAACCAAGGGTGGGGAAAATGTGGATGAAGGGAGGGAGAAAAGGATTTCAAGCCCAGCCTCCCAGTGGTTAATGCTGTGAAACCCATAAGGCAAGAACCAATCTGCTCCAGGGGAGACCCCATCTCTTACCCCAGCCACGATCCAGAATTTTACATAGCTACGTACGCATTAATATTCTTTTGTTTCAGGTAGATATCTAAGACTTTCTTGAAACTCTCAACTGTTCCCCAGGGCTGTCTGTGTAACAAGCCAGCAATCAGAGCAGCACACAGTGTGCTGCCCTTATCGCTGCCTGTGTCAAACTGACACATATTATAATGTATTAGTAATGTATTAGCATATTCATATATGCTAAGTGTAAAAAAAATTGAAAACAGTTATCTCTTCATGGGATTTAAAAAAAAAGTAAAAAACAAAAAAAAGTGTAGAAAAAATAAAATAAATATTTAATAAAAAAAAATTGTGCATACATTACACACACAAAAAAACCCCTACACATATTAGGTATCGACATGACACTAATAACCTGTACAATTAATCTAACAAGTTATTAAAGGGGTTGTCTCACTACATCGATTCATCTTAACTCTGTCCTGTTTCCTCAGTTTAATTTTTTAATTCAGGGGCATGTTGACTGGCTTTTACTGTTCTGCAGTGATGAGCTGCTGAGGACACCAGGTCTCTACCTATAGCGACCAGCACTGGCAGCCTATCAGGAGAGACAGAACAGGTCTGTAGCTACAGCTACCTGAGGATTTGATGCAGCCCATACAAAAGGGGATATCTAGAAATAGGTAGGAGACTGTTAATGGACACATATTGCAAAGTGACTTGTTTTTGCAAGATCTGTACATAAGAAGGAATCCTTGTAGTGAGATAACCCCTTTAAGTGTGAATGGTGTAAAAAAAAAAAAGTGAACAAAAAATTGAAAACAAATTCTGCAATAATTTATAAGTGAACTTAAATTATTCCCCCCAAAAGTACAACTTCTTCCACATAAAACAAAGCCTCATACAACTGCGTCATTGAAAAAATAAATAAAAGTTCCGACTGTTGGAACGCAAGGACACAAAAACTGGAAAATTGTGCTGGTCATTAAATACTTTTCAGGCGTTTGACTTAAGGGGTTAAAAAATAATTTAGTCCTTGTTTCTTTGTGTCTTTCTGTTTCCAGCTTATTGGCATAGAAATAAATTTTCATTTGCTCCACAACCATTGATATAGTTTGAGGATGAATTTTAATCTACACATTTAATAGGCATTATTTTGCTACCAAAATAGCAATATGTACAGTACCAGGAGCTCTAGTGGAGGGTACCTGACTAGACTCCCTACTGTCCTCATTATCAGGTGGTCTAATGTAGTGAAACAGTAATGAGTCTGGGTGTTTTGTCAAAAGTATTTTCCAATGCAGATTTAGGTGAGCCACAAACTCATCCCAAAAAGATTGGATAGTAGGGCATGTCCAAAAATAGTGTCATGAATCAACCCTGTTCTACCCACATTTGGGGCATTTGGTGAGTCTGTCCATAAACAAACGAGATGGTGGTAAATTGAAAGTGTAAATAGCATTGTGAATAAACCTGAAATGAGACATCACCAGACGCTGTGTTTCCCCCTTTTCACTGCTCTGCCAGACCTTTACTGCAGCGGTTTTCAGTTGCTGTTTGTGGGCCCTTCTGTTTGAAGTTTACTCTTTAACGAGTGAAATGCATGCTCATTGGGGTTGAGATCAGGTGACTAACTTGGTCATTCAAGAATATTCCACTTCTTTCCTTTAACAAACTCCTGGGTTGCTTTGGCTTTATGTTTAGGGTCATTGTCCATCTGTATTTTGAATCGCCAACCAATCAGTTTGGCTGGATGTGGCTGGATTTGAGCCCACAGTATGTCTCTGAATATCTCAGAATTCATCCGGCTGCTTCTGTCCTGTGTCACATCATCAATAAACATTAGTGACCTAGTGCCACTGGAGCCATGTATGCCCGAGCCATCACACTGCGTCCGCTGTGTTTTACAGATGATGTGGTATACTTTGAATCATGAGTAGTGATCATTATCGAGTCGATAGTCGATATCGGCAATTATCATGACAATATCCGATAGTCGATAACAGATTATTGCTGATGACCATTAAAGTCTATGCGAGAGGAACAACACCTTCATTCTTACACCCAAACAGGGCTGGAGAAGCTGGAATTAACATCCACAACAGTCAAATGGATACGTGCTACATCTTAGGCAAGACAATTAGGCAACAAGAGTCACAGAAAAAAAACTCACAGACTATTCACTATCCACTATCCCACAGCATGACCCTTAAACCTTTATGACCCACAAATTAAAAAGTGCCAGAAGGCAGTATTATTTGAACCATCATTTTACTTGAACTAGACATTAACTATACCTGTCCTGGACCACAGTATGACTATTAAACCTGTCTGACCCACAGATTAAAAAGTGCAGAAAAAAGGAGTCTGTGAACCACCATTTTAGTTGAACTGGACATTGACTATGCCCGTCCTGGACTGCAGCATGGCCCTTAAACCTGTCTGACCCACAGATTAAAAAGTGGCGGAAAAAGGAGTCTTTGACACACCATTTTAGTTGAACTGGACATTGACTATACCTGTCCTGTGCCATAGCATGACCCTCAAACCCGCTTGACCCACAGATTAAAAAGTGCCGGAAAAAGGAGTCTTTCAACCACCATTTTAGTTGAACTGGACATTGACTATACCTGTCCTGTACCGCAGCATGACCCTCAAACCCGCTTGACCCACAGATTATAAAGTGCCAAAAAAAGAAGACTTTGAACCACCATTTTAGTTGAACTGGACATTGACTGTACCTGTCCTGTACCGCAGAATGACCCTCAAACCCGCTTGACCCACAGATTAAAAAGTGCCGGAAAAAGGAGTCTTTGAACCACCGTTTTAGAACAGATTGGCGACGCTGTTCGTTACTGAGATTCACAGGGCACCGACCCAGCGATGACTGGCCTGCAACCGACGATCCGCTGGTTTGCGTGTTGTCGCCAGCACTGGAAGGGGCACTTCTCTCGTACCTCTACCTCCATGTCATATACCCCTCTTTGCTCCATGTTCAGAAAGATAAAAATTTTAAAAGGTATGGAAGAGTTTTTGACAGTCTCTTATTGAAAGACGGCAAATCTTTAAGCTATTCTTAAATCCCTCTAATTTCCAACAGCCAACTAGGATTAGAAACAGAATTGTTTCTATCGAATACCTGTGAAATGCGGTCTGGTGGAAGAACCGTAAGACCAAATCAACAGTGTTCTTCCTTCAGTCCCAGGGATTTACAACTGCCCAGTAGGACTAGGAATTGATAGTTTTCAACAAACTATCATACAAGTGCGCTATCTGCGCCAAACTGAGATTCACCGAGTGCAATAAAACTATTCAAAAGTTACACGGATGAGAAATTGCGTTTTTTGCAGCAATGACAAATGAGAACAGTTACTAGAAAATTTTTCTATCAAAATTGGCATACAACGTGGCTATTTGAAAAAAACTGGGCCGCACCACGTGCAATACAGCTATTTAAAAGTTATACGGATAACAAAAGGTGGTTTTTGCACCAATGAAATACACCAACAGTTACTACAAAATTTCTGTATCCAAATTTAAGTACAAGGTGGCTTTTTTTAAAAAAACTGGGCCGCACCAAAGTGCAATACAGCTATTTAAAAGTTACACGGAAAAATTGCGTTTTTTGCAGCAATGACAAACGAGAAAAGTTACTAGAAAATTTCTGTATCAAAATTGGCATACAACGTGGCTATTTGAAAAAAAACTGGGATGCACAAAATAAAAGGTACAATTTCACCTCAGGTGCGAGGTGTACTGGCCAAAAAGTGGTAAAAAAAATGCAATTTCAATGCAGGTTCAAAGCAGAGTCTGGGCTGCACAATATGCACCCTCCTTTCCAAAGCCTGTCTGTCTGTCTGTCCGTCCAACCCCCCCTCCCGTGGCTGGATATCGCTAGATGCTTCTTTAAAAGTCTGTGTCGAACTAAATAAGAACTGAAATTCTCTAATCTACCTATATTCTAATGTTCACAGCTAAAAGCATAGTTGCCTATATGAATAAAGATAAGAACTGTGTCTCTGAGCTGAGCTGTATTGATGCTGAACAGGAAACGCTGTTCTATGCAAAACGAGGTCATGTGATTTTTCCAGCCAATGACAACCATACACATCCCAGTCATGATGTCGCACACCCAGCTCACCCTGCTCTATGCTCTAAGCTGATTTGCTGGCCGCCAAAATTACAGGAAGCGACGAAAATGGCGCGATAGTAATAGATTATCTGTAAGATTGTCACCTAAAATATAGCGAGATCGGAAATTTCCGATCAGCCTAAAAATCGTGCCGATTTCAACTTTGTCGATTATAATCGCTCATCCCTAATCATGAGCTGTAACATGCCTTGGCCATACTTTTTTCTTTCCATCATTCTGGTAGAGGTTGATCTTGGTTTCATCTGTCCAAAGAATGCTTGTCCAGAACTGCGCCGGCTTTTTTAGATTTATTTTTTTTTTTAGCAAAGTCCACTCTAACCTTTTTATTCTTGAGGCTTATGGGTAGCTTGCACCATGCAGTGACGCCTCACTATTTACTTTCATGCAGTCTTCCCTTTATGGTAGATTTGGATACTGATAAGCCTACATCCTGGAGAGTATTCAGAGACATATTATGACAACAACAAAAAGGTCCAGCTTCAGTCGAGTAGGTAGAAAAATAAAAAATAACTTTTATTCCTCGTGCATTATAAAAACATGATGACGTACAAAAAGTTGCTGTGAATACTGGCTAACGCGTTTCGGAAGATTATTCCTTAATCATAGCATTTCTAACATATTTGTTATAAATTTTAAATAGCAAGATATCCGGTCACATGAACGGGAAAGGAAATTTTTAACCCTTACATGCCCGACATAAAATTGCAAATAAATAAAAAGAAAAAAAAAAGCCACAGTAACATCAATAATGGTAGTAAACGTCGTGTCTCTTATCTCTTATTCATTCCCGCAGGATGATGTCACTTCTGGCCCAGATGTCACTTCTCTACTCTCCCGGATCCCTGACTGTCTGTCCTCCATGTCCTCCTTCTTCTCATCACGTCTCCTAAAACTAAATGTGGAGAAAACAGAACTCATCATCTTTCCACCATCCAACTCTACCCCTGCCCCTGATCTCTCTATTACAGTCAACGGCTCTACACTTTCACCGGTCCCACAAGTCCGCTGTCTTGGGGTAATCCTAGACTCCGCTCTATCTATCAAACCACACATCCAAACCTCTGCCTGCCGCCTCCACCTGAAAAACATCTCTCGCATCCACTCATTCCTCGGCTATGACACTACAAAAATGCTGGTCCATGCCCTTGTCATCTCCCGCCTAGACTACTGCAACATCCTTCTCAGTGGCCTCCCAGCTAGCACCCTCGCTCCCCTCCAATCCACTCTGCTGCCCGTCTTATCCACCTCTCTCCTCGCTACTCCTCTGCCTCTCCCCTCTGCCAATCCCTTCACTGGCTTCCCATTGCCCAGCGAATTCATTTCAAGCTACTAACCATGACCTACAAGGCTCTCCATGACCTCTCCCCTCCATACATCTCTGCCCTAATTTCCAAATATCTCCCCCCACGCACTCTCCGCTCCTGACAGGACCTTCTCCTCTGCTCTCCCCTTATCAGCGCCTCACACAACCGTCTCCAAGACTTCTCCCGTGCTTCACCCACGTTCTGGAACTCACTGCCCCAACACATCAGACTCTCCTCCACTTTCACCAGCTTCAGCAACCTGAAAACCCATTTCTTCAGGCTTGCCTATAACCTTCACTAAACTTGTCACTACTTCCCACAGACATGTCTGCCCCTCACCTCCTGTCTCTTTCCCCTCCTTGTAGATTGTAAGCCCTCGCGGGTAGGGTCCTCTCCCTCTGTCGTGCCAATTGTCATTATCCCTTATCACTGTACTCGTTTGACTTATGTAATGTATGTAACCCCCTCGAATGTACAGCGCCCTGGAATCAATGGCGCTTTAAAATAAATAATAATAATAATAATAATAAATAACCTAGTTGGTATATCCACCACGTTTCCCTGTTTAATAATTTTTTGCGATGGTCACCACCTCTAATAGGTTTAAAGACCCTTTCTATGCCACAAAACTCGAAAGTTGAAGAATCTCTATCATGCTTTTCAATAAAGTGTTTGGAAGCCATTGACATACCGATTGTTAATGGTTTATGAATATCTGATAGATGTCGCCGAATTCTGGTTTTTAACGGGGTCGAAGTGCTTCCAACATACTGTAAGTTGCAAGAAGTGCAAAGTAATTAAATATATCACAAATTTGGTATTGCAATTGATGTATGATGTGATATTGTGCATGATATTATTTACTGTAGAAGAAAAGGTTTTTTGTGACCTGTATGTAATTGCAAGAAATACAGCATGAGTGGCCACATCTATAAGATACTTTCTGTGCTAGCCAACAGGGACTATTAGAAGAGTCATCTGACAAGTACAGACTAGGGGACAACATCGACCCTAAAGTTCTACCTTTTCTTGGAACAAATTTAATTCCATCATTTTCTAAAAGTTGTCTTATATTATTCTGTGTGGAAAGTATAGGTAGATTTTTCTTGATTATTGTAATGATTTGTTTGTATTGTGGACTATAAGGAGTGGAAAATACAACTTTGTTTATTTATTAGCTGTCAGCAGCTTATCACGAGACAAAGCAATTACCTTATTTCTAGCTCTATCTATACTCCACCGTGGGTAGCCTCTGTTTATTAGCCTATCACACACTTCTTTTTCATACTCCTGTAGTTTGTGTTCTACTGAACAGTGTCTTTTTCTTCTAATCACCTCTCCCAGTGGGAGATTCCTTATCACATGAGATGGATGACATGAATTGCCTGTAAAATTTAATTTCTTGCCATAACTTTACGATAAGGTAAGATATCTATGCTCCCCTGTGTGTTACCACATAGTGTAATGTCCAAAAAGTTGACCTGAGTTTTGTGCCAATCGAAAGTAAACTGAAGGTTCATATCATTACAATTAATGTAAGACCCAAAATTTCTAGCCTCAGATTCTGATCCCCCCCACACCAGGAGCAGGTCATCTATATAACGACCATACCACCTGATGTGGGGGAGATATGGACAGTCTGAAGAAAAGAGAAACCTCTCTTCCCATGCTGACATGAAAATATTAGCTAGTGAGGGGGAGAATTTGGCTCCCATTGAGGAGCCCCGGCACTGTAAGAAAAATTCTTTGTTGAAACAAAAATAGTTATGCTTTAGTAAAAAATCCACCGCCATAACTACAAAACCATTCACCTCTTTTGAGTGTGGGCTAAGTCGCATCAGATGAGATTCTAAATAAGATAGAGCCTGATCGTGAGGTATAGAGGGATATAACCCTATCACATCACACGATAACCAAGAAAATTCTGTACCCCATGGCGCTTGCGATAAAATAGAAACAAGACTTTTGGAATCTTTAATAAACCCAGGCAAATTCAAGACTAGAGGTTGTAAAATTGCGTCGATCCAAGCTCCAAGTGGTTCACCTAGTGAACCAATTCCAGCCACGATAGGTCTGAGAGGTGGTGGGAAGCTATTTTTGTGGATCTTTGGAAATCAATGGAAAATTGGGATGACTGGACAATCCACAAATAATTTTTCTGCCAATATCTTGGAAATAGCCCCCATAACTACTCCCTTTTGTAACAACCTCTCTAATTTGGTTTTGAATAAATTAGTAGGATCAGAAGAGATATACATATTGTGTGCTCAAATCCAAAGCTGAGAGTCTGGACTTTATGTCCATGTCCATTATATAACTATAACTTGAATATGTTTCAGTAAACAGGCACAAAAAACAAAATTTGTGTCAGTGTCCAAATATATACGGACCTAACTGTATGAGTAAATTCCTGACAAATTTCCTCCCATATCTTTCCCTTCTATTAGGTTGTCAAAATTATGTTTGGGTGCCTCTTTGGTTAGATCCTTTAATCTAGGTTTGAAGTTAAGGATCTGTAGTACTATCAGAAAAGCACCTGCAGGTAATGAAAATTTGGCCATAATCTCTTTGAGGCTAAGCCACTACTTCCTTCTACATGCATTAGCAGACCTACTGTTTCTAAACCTCTTAGGCGAAGGGTTGCGGACATAATATTATCCTGCATCTGGGTCAGTTCTGGATGACTCCATAGGGCAGTGTTTCTCAACTCCAGTCCTCAGGACCCACCAACAGGTCATGTTTTCAGGGTCTCCCACAGAATGCACTGACAATAATTAAATCACCTGTGCAGAATGCACTGACAATACTGAGGTAAGCCTGAAAACTTGACCTGTAGGTGGGTCTTGAGGACTGGAGTTGAGAAACACTGCCATAGGGGCATATGCTTGGAGATCAGAAAGGGAAACTGATGCGTCTTACTTCCTTCCATGTAAGGATAGTGTCACGTAATAGAACTTAGGACTTTATGTATGAAAACCATTTAGAAACGGATGTATGTAGCACTTTTTTAAGTTCCAGTTAGAGAACCTATCTGTCTCCTTTGGAAAGTTTAATTCCCCTTTACACTGATTCATCATGAGTTTTGATTCTGGGCCTTTTCCCAGCCCAGATAACGTTTGTAAATCCTGAGTTAAGTTTCTGTACATCCTTGTGCTTTAACAGTAGTGGTAAAGTTTGGAGAGGTAAAGAATCCTGGCGAAGCAAATCATCTTAACTATATGGCATCTCCCTGCGAGCAGAAGAGAAAGGTGAATCAAAACCCTTTTTTATCCATAAACTTTTTATTGGTCAGATATAAAGTAGTACAAACAGAATACAGTATGTCATTGTAAGACCAAATTTCAACTTTTATCCCCAAAACACAACCAAGCCCACCTCCCAAATCCATCTCCAGATTCAGAGCAGTAAATATCCATTACAATCACATAGCAATGCAATATTAATAACAGTCAGTTCTTGTCACAATAAAAATTGTACCTGGCTGTCGGACGGCCTCCATCCACACAACTGCCATAGACACAGTCCCAGGAACCTCTACACCGAGATTTCCAACACCCTATGTCTAACTAAATTCTGTGCTAATCAAAACCCTTTATTTCTTTGATAATCTTATTTTTGATAGATTTGTAATTTAAATGGATTCTGGGGTATGCCAAATTTTGATTCCCAGATAGGTGATGGGAGAGTGGACAGGAGTAATAGAAAGGTCTAAATTATGTCATACTTCCAGTTCTAAAAGCTCAGTCTTAGTGACATTTATCTTATATCCTGAGAATCTTCCAAACTAACAACTTTTGAATAACGCTAGGCAAATGTTTGGAGGGGTCTGCCATAAAAAAAAAAGGAGCATGTCATTGGTGACCAACGCGGGCTTTACTTTTTCGGACCCAACACTGATGCCATTATATAAATCCATATCTTCCAGCAGCCTAGCCAGTGGCTCCAGAGCCAGGTCAAAAAGTAGGGGTGAAAGTGGGCACCCCTGCCTAGTGCCTTTTTGGAGATACAGTTTAGAAGAAACACCTGGAGTATGTACCTGGGGTGTTTTTTTATATACCTGCCAGAAATGTCCTGAAACGGCCTGCAATTCCCACAGTATCAAGCACCAACCATAACCAATCCCACTGAACATTATGCCTTTTTGGCATCAAAGGCAATTAAAGCTAGACGTTCATCTGGGATTGGTTTACTCTTTACATTATCCAACACTGTTAGTACCTTGTGGATGTTTCCAACCCCCGCCTGTCCCTTGACAAATCCCCTTTGAGTCTGTTCCACTAATTGAGGCAGAAAACCTATGAAATGATCAGCAAGTCTTAGAAAGGATCTTTTGATCTATATCTATTAACAAAATAGGCCTATATGAGGCACCATCATTATCAAGGTTGGACCCATTTTGGTCATATATTTATCTATGAGTGCTGACCAGGTCACTACATCAAAAAAACACTGGAACGGTGGATCTCCCAATGAATATAGGCCATAATTCGGCCCCTTATGACCACTTTAGTAGTTGCCCAGTAAATCGACGGGTCAGCAGCAAATTGCTAGCAGATTCCAGCCATCAGCCTCTTAACATATCATGAAAAGAGTCTGTCTCAGCCATAAAAGAGGGGAATCGCCAAATAGAATCTGATCCCTTGGGGGTAGAATCTGCCAGGGAGACCAGAATTGGATCATAGTCAGAAATAACCAGCTTTGCCAGCTTTGACTCCGTCGCTCTATGTTGCAGATCCTCATAGAGAAATACTGTATGTAATCTGATCTGGACCAGGATAAATGTATGGTTGAAACCAGAAGTTTACATACACTTGATAAAAAGACACATATGCATGTTTTTCTCACTATCAGACATGAAATCAGAATAAACCTTACCCGTTTTAGGTCAATTAGGAACCAAAATTATTTATATTTGCCAAATGGCAGAATGAGAGAGAATTTTTAAAGGCATTATTATTACTTTCTTCAAAGTCAAAAGTTTACATACACTAGGATTACTATGCCTTTAAACAATATGGGACAGCCCATATGATGATGTCATGTCTTTAGAAGCTTTTAAAATCTTAGGTTTATTGGCAACATCTTAGTTTATTGGAGACATACCTGTGTATGTAGTTTAGTCACACCACAAACACATTGCTTCTGTGTATAACATCATGGGAAAGTCTAAAGAAATCAGGAAGAGTCTGGATCACGCTTGGGTGCAATTTCAAGATACCTGAAGGTGCCTCGTAAAAACAATTATGCACAAGTAAAAACAAGATAGGAATGTCCAGCCATCATACTGCTCAGGAAGGAGACGGGTTCTGTGTCTCAGAGATGAACGTGGTTTAGTCCAACATGTGCATATCAACCCAAGAACAAAAGCAAAAGACCTTGTGAAGATGCTGGTGGAAGCTGGTAAAATTGTGTCATTATCCACCGTGAAATGTTTACTGTATCAACATGGGCTGAATGGCCACTCTGCCAGGAAGAAGCCTACATTTTTGGAGACATGTCCTGTGGTCTGACGTAACTAAAGTGTTTGGCCATAATGACCATTGTTACATTTGGAGGAAAAAGGGAGAAGCTTGGAAGCTCAAGAACACCATCCCAAATGTGAAACTCAGGGGTGGCAGCATCATGTTGTGGGTTTGTTTTGCTGCAGAAATGACCGATGCCCTTCACAAAATAGATGGCATCATGAGGAAAGAAGATTATGTGGCAATACTGAAGCAACATCTCAAGACATCAGCCAGAGAGTTAAAGCTTGGGCGAAAATGGGTCTTCCAAATGGACAATGACCCGAAGCATACTGCCAAACTGGTTACAAAGTGACCTAAGGATAATCAAGTCAAAGTTTTGTAGTGACCATCACAAAGCCCTGATCTCAATACTCAATCCGAGCAAGGCGACCTACAAACATGCCACAGTTACACCAGTTCTTTCAAGGGTAATGGGCCAAAATTTCTACCAACTATTGTGAGAAGTTTTGACCCAAGTCATACAGTTTAAGGGCAAAGCTACCAAATACTAATGAAATGTATGGAAACTTTTGACTTTGCAGAAAGTAATAAAAATGCCTTAAAAATTCTCAGCATTCTGGCATTTGGTAAATATAAATAATTTTGGTAATCCTAATTGACCTAACACGGGTAAAGTTTATTCTGATTTCATGTGAGATAGTCAGAAAACCATGCATATGTGTCTTTTTCTATAGTGTATATAAACTTCTGGTTTCAACTGTATCTGTCGATCTACGTGTGAGCGACTCCACAGGTCACCCAGAAAGATAGTTTAGGCAGTTGAGCGGCGTTACTATGTGACTTATGTGTGTATGTTGGACGGGTTGTTCGCGGAGCTCACGTCACCCACATCCAGTTAGTGCTGGAACCGGAAGTTCTTCAGCTCCTTTTATCTTCTCCTAAACACAGAATTTTTCATATCTATTCCACTCTCTCACACTTAAGAATAGAGAAAATAACTTAATGCACTCAGGAACCATAGGAAGGTTGATCTGGGGTCCCAAACAGATGAAGAATGGGAAATCATTGTCTATTCTTCTAGTATTCTTCTTAGTATCCTCTAACTATAATGATAGACTAATGCTGTTGTACATCCTACATGGAACATACTATACAACATCCAAACTTAGTAAGTTCCGCATTGAGTATGCTGATGAATGTCCAAAATGCCACTCTACCTCTGGTTCGTTTCACTTAGTATGGTCTTGTCCGTGAGTGAGCAGTCTCTAGACAATATTCAATAAATTCTTAAACGATGTGACGGGCTTTCCTGTCCAACTCCCTGCTACACTCTGCTTGTTTGGTCCTGATCTGGAAGATCTTGACTCTCAATACATGTTTTTTTTTAATTGAATCCTTATTTTATGGTAGAAAAGTCCTACCTAAATGGCTAGCAATGATCAATAATATACTATCGCACAAAAATTGGCTATATAGGCGCAGAGGTTGTTTGAGCAAGCTTGATAAAATCTGGAGTAGAAGGCTGAACTCCTCTGACAGTTTGTGACTCTCAAGCCTGATATGGGGAGGTTTCACAGCCAAAGATATTGGATACTTGACCAGGATCAATGTTGATCTCAATGCTGAGCTATATGCGAGAATCCTACAAGATGAGTTGCTTCATACACTCAAGTACTATGGATCTGAAAAGGACGACAATGTTTCAGCAGGACAACCTAAAGCATAAATCAAGGTTGGACAAGGAATGGTTCAATGACAATGAAGTCGAGTTGCTATATTGACCTCCATAGTCCCCAGACCTCAACCCAACTGAACCCTTGTAGGTAGAGTTGAAGAAAAAGCCGCATTCGTGTTTAAGGCTGCTACATGGTCTCCCATCTTGCGGCTACGTCAGCTCGGAGGGGGCTGGCCTGGTCTGACGGGATCGGATGTGCGGCTTGACTCTGCCCCTTGTGGCACACCGCGTCTGCAGTTTGTGGTCACTCCTCCTATTGTTTGATGGCGCAAGTACAGAGGACCGAGGGGCACGTTTTAACACAGGTGAGCTTCATGGTCTTTCATGTTTGATATATAGGTGTGTTTGGTGTATGTTTATGCTATGATTAAGAGTCCTGTAGGACTCAAAATGCCATTGTCTTGGGAATTGTGTCTCCCATGTTTTTTATACCAATAAATGCATACAGCTTTTACTTGCATCATTGGAGCTGCTGGCAATTTTTTTCTCTGCTTTGGTCAAAACATGCCCAGAAGGATTCAGGCAGCATTGAATGACAAAGGTGGATTTACCCAATACTAACATTTTGGGTTTTGGGAGCAAAACTAGCAACGCAGTTACATGACAAGAATCTGCAGAACTAAGCTGATGCTAAATACTTGCAAGTCAAATTTATGTACAAGATAGGTAACATGGTCTATAAAATGGTAGTCTAAAATTTAAAGCTGTAGTGGATGGTAGGATTTGGAGCCTGATAGTCAAAGTTCAAAATATTGTTACCATTTTATCAGTGTATGTTCTACCTAAAGAGCTTGATTGGTTTCAGGAAAATTGAGGAGTTGGAGCTTTGGCTTACCAACTGCACAGCACTGCAGAGAACCCCTTTAGTGTTTTTTACACTTATCTTCTATTGGCCTCATGTCCTATGGAAGTGCCACCCATGCAATTGTTTAGAATTGTGTGTATGCTCAGAAATTTTAGGGGTTTATTACCTATAATTTCATATTAATTGCTTTTCCAATATGTAGAGTTGATATTCCCTCACTACAACACAGAAATGCTTGTTCCTGTATTTATATGGGTACCTTCTTGGTATTTTTATACTCCTATGCAATTCTATAACTAGATTATGCATTATCTACATGACTGTTAATGTACAATGCTTATTTATATTGAAATTTGTGCCCAAATGTCCTTGTTCAAATAAAGTTCAAGCAAAAATATAGTATTTAACAACCTATTGGTTGGCCATGTATTTAATAGGCTAGTATTGAGAAATTATATTCTGTAGTACTGTACAATTACTTATTGTGAGCCCCAGTAGGAGCAGTGGGTGACCCAAAGGCTAAATTAAACCATTTGTTTTTTTAATGAGACCCTCCAGAACAAAATACCCAGCATGGTGCTGCAGCTCTTTTGCTGTGAACTGCTTATCTTCTGCACAGTAATGCACTAAGCAATTGTCTTCCTCATGGATAATAGGTGTATGAGAGCTTGTGTTCTGTCGGTTTAGATTCACCCCAGTAGTACTGGGGCTTTAATGCCCCTCTGAGAACAGATTTTTACCCTACCTCTATAGCAGCATGTCCCTTTTTCTGTGATATTAAGAAAGTACCTTTTCTCAAGCCAATAAAAGTTCTAGCAGTAATACATCACTATCTAAATAGCAATCTTTAATAGTCCTGACCCTTTTACAGTATGTTATGACTTATGCATCATGTGGTCATAGCCCCACCACTACACAGAAAGTCACCTCAACCATCCCATTTTGGGACAAGTGACTGATCTCATGTTTGGTGCCCAATATCAGGTGTTTGGGGTATGACATGGAGTTACAAGAACTGATTTGTCTGCTACACACAAGCCACGGCCAGGATGTGTGATGTCACATCATTTCCTTTTCCATGCGGAACCTAGCTGCTCTGTAGCTTGACATGGCTTCGATTGTATAAAATGTAGTTTCCAGACAGAACCCATGTACTTCTAGCAGACTTCAGAAAAACTATTTTGCCCATACCTGATTCAGTTACACAGAAAACACAAGTGTAATATAAGCTTTATTGTGAAGCAGTGTATTACATACAAAGTGGCTGTACACAGTTTGTTCATAACTTCAGAAAAGTTAAGTGGTCAAAACTTCAACTAAAATCAGAGTTCAAAGTCAGTCTTGTGTACAAGAGGAAGTCATGCTTAAGAATCCTGTTCTGATCCAGTTGCATTGATAGAAGAACCAGTTTCAAAAACCTGCAAGAAATGAGTTGTTAGTTTGAAGGTTTCTCCCATGCAGGAACAATAAATTACTAGAGACAAGGAGCAGATTCACATGGGCCAAATATGCTGTCAGGCTTGCACCACATGCAGTAAGCCATAGCCTATGAAAACCAGTTTTGGTGCAATCTGGGGTGTTTGGCCACCACCTCCGGCATTGTACAGGTCTGCTGTAGATGTTTTGAGAAGCTGCAGCAATTTTTTCTAGTGACCTTAATGGGAGATGTTAGAGAAACTGAATTTTGAAAAGCTTGTGGTAAAAGTATGAGCAGGTGCTGATTTGGGCATTGGTTTAAGCAAAAAGCTATGAATCTCATCTCTCCCCAAGATGTCCAGAGTACCTGCCCCATGTGAAGTGCTCCAACATAAAAGCAGTCTCAGAGAGTACCACTCAGTCACAGGCAATCAGACTGGGGCGGTACATTAAAACTCATCATAGTATCAAGGAACATGTGAAAACCCAATGATTCTTAAACTGATACTTACCCCAAGTGCAGACATGTCATGACCTGTAAAAGAAGCACACATTGTTACAAAGCTCAAGAGTAACAGTTTATAATTCATATTAAGGGGAGCTCATCAGAATAGCGACATCCGTGTCATAGCCAACACAAGTGTCAGCTCAGGGTATAGTGGATGTTTCATCATTGGTGTCCCCTATGAAATCTCATCATACCTTTTTGCAAAGCAGAAGCAAACTAAAAAGCAATGTAAGAAAGTTTGGAGGGGTATCTTACAAATACTCACAGGCACTCCTTGTTTTCCTATGAAAAAAAAACTCCCTCATGCTATAAATGGTCAATTAAGTCAAGCTTCTAAAATGGCACAATATACTTTGTATGCAGCTGTTTCATTTTGCCCATAAGAAATACATTTAGGCTATAAAAGCTTAAAAATGGTTTCCACACTTTCCTAATATGCATGAATTTAAGATTCTGACCTAGTGTGCAACAAGTCAACTCTTGCCTGCATGGCAAATAGGTAAAGCCATGGATTTGTTACAAGTTGGCTCCATGGTCAACAGGACTAAAGCATGGTGCCCATCTTGTAACCCTCAAAATGACTAACTACATAAATCTGCAGTCTAAGTGACTGTTAGGCCCCATTCACACGGCTTATTCACGCTGGATTTGCGCTCGCAATTCTGGTGTGAAGGGGCAGGACTGCACCCCGCCAGCCCCATAGACAATGCATTAGCTACGGTGCGTCCACACCGTAAATGTGCATGTCACTTTCTCCCCCTGCTGCGGATTCGCCAAGCGGGGAGGAGCGACGGAATCCACTGTTCTCTATGAGAGCAGTGGATTACCGTAATTACTGCAACGGATTGGCACCGTACTGCAGCCCAAATCCGGCGCGCAGTATGGCGCCGAAATAAGCCATGTGAACATGGCCTTAGTTAAACCAGGATAACTATGGAGGGGAAGTTTGGCTTTCTAGTTTGAGGGGTAGGACCATGCCCCTCTATAACTAGAATATCTGGACAGTGTTAACAGAATCACATGGCAAGTGAATCTGCTGATGCACTAGACTGCACTTTAACTTCGTGCAGTGGATTTTTAGATGCAGGATTTGTGAGACAATCAGAACTTGCAGTTTCCCAATTCTTACACAAGTCAACTGCTTTCATTTCTGACAACTGACAGGGCCACATGTATGAAAATGGTCTTGGATGGTCCTTGTCCATAGCAACCATTTCCTCTAGTGCTCTGAAAAAATGAAAGGGGTGCTCTGATTGGTTGCTATGGGCAACAGTCTTAGACCAAGACTGTTTTCATACATGCCCCAGTGTTTTGTGCCCCGCGGATCACCCAAAAAAGGTTAGGAAGGGAAGATCTCCATACGGTCCAAAAAAAGGTTATGCAGCATGTGTTCAGGAGAGTTGATGAAAACTAGTGCAGTGTATTAGAGCACAAACAAGGATCCCAGTCTGGTGTATCCAATACAAAGCCCCATATTTAAACAGGATTAAAAACCACTTACCAGAACAAGGAAATCTGGTCCACCACAGTAGTCTCATTAGAACCCTAGAAGAGAAGGCCAGTTACTAGAAGTTCACCACAAGTGAGCATGTAAAAGGCTTTTGTAACCTCCGAGCTGTCAGAAACAAGTTCTCATCAGAACGATTCAGACGAACGAGATTCCATTAGATTGAATCATCATGTCAGCTGGAGTGAGGACACCTAGCAAATTCAAGTTCTATACACCAGTCTGCCTCACATGAGGTGTATAAAACATTGAGGCTGCACGACAGTAAGCCAGACACTAGTTTTAAACCTTAAATTACTACAGCTAAAATGTATAAAGAGACCAGAGCAATTCACAATTCCTATTGGTAACCATTGTTTTGACAGTAAATGCTGTACAGTTTTGAGGATTAGCTGCCAGTGCATGTGGTTCATTTACCAATGAAAATCTGAGTTTAGTACTAGGTGAGCTTCTTTAAAGCTTAAGGATACATACCAATAGATGCAGATTGCATTGTGGTGACATGGAATCTGAAAATATCCAGTACTGGGCAACCAAGACAGATTCCCAATGGGATACTGTTAATCAGCAGCAGAAACCACTGCAGAGTAGGCCAAGTATTTCACCTCATTTCTGCAATAAAAGGATACTGCTTTGGTCTCTGCAGTTAATTGCTCCATTCTCCTGACTGCCATGAATCCCAATACCTCAGTGTAACATGTAAGGCAGCCTGCCAAGTGGTGATGGGGTCTGTTATTTCTATTCACTTGCACTACAGATTTATACCAGGTAGAATGGCAGCCATTTAGAAAAGCCCTGCAAGATCCTGACAAAATGAACCTAGTAGCATCTATAGATAACTCCACATCAGAAGACCTCACAGATGCTGGTCTAGGATGCCATGTATAACAAAGTCTAAACTTACCAGTGAGTCATGCTGCTTGATGCTTTCTATGACATTTTGTTTTCAGCTGTTCTGATATCCTGCAAGAGAGACTATAGTTAGACTGCTCCTTAAAATATTAAGAAAAGCTATGAGGAACAGAGGCTGCTCAGGAGTTCACACATTTTCATTATAATATCAAAGTGAGCTAGTTTAACTCATCACGGCAGTCACTGTCCTCAGTACAAGAAGTGGTCTAGTTACCTACCCGATAGGAAGCTATGGTGTTCCTCCAACATCCTGCAAATACAAGACATAGGTGAGGATTCTGCTGTATTACCACAAACCAACCAAGCATCACTGACAAACTCAGTATTACCAGTCAGTCATGGATTATCAGACTGGGGCGGTAATCAGATCATCATGTGTTTTAAAGTTCAAACCACAGGTTAATACAGGTCAAAGTTACCTGGTAGAGTCAGTCCAGTCATCCACAATGCCTGCAAAATCAAAGACGGCAAGATTAGCTCCCATGGAACAGAAAATGGCAACTATTAAAACACCCATGTAACCCATCAGACTGTTCCAGCTGGAACAAGGCTTCCTTCGTCTCCTACTGAGGATACCAGTGGGTTCACCTTTTCAGGCTCTGGCACCACACAGGAGGTCGGACATGTGAGGGTGTCATCAGTAGGGCAAGCAGTAGATACTCTTCATGTACTTGCGTTTATGCCAACCTACCTAGAACAGGATGGTCCACACAATGAAGCTGTAGTCATCTACCCAGTGTGTAGAGGTGTAGTCCCATGTCCTCCAGAAGTCCTGCAAAAAAACATGACATTAGGAACCTGTTGAGCTAGTCAGCACTAAGCTTCTCTAAGGGTGCTTTCACAGTGGCTTTTACTATTGCAGCTATGAAACTGAAGTGTTTGAAAGTAATTAAATTTGAGTAGTTGTGCTTGTAGTCTGTAAATAAGCACAATTCATGCATGTTCACTTGATGTATTGTGGCATATACTGTATACACCATGTGTTTAGAAGTACATGCTGGCTAGCACCTACTTCTAAAAGTGCTGACAGCCAGCTCCATTGACTTCACTTTCCCCAGCACACAAGAGCAGGGAAGTAGTGACATGTCAATTCCCCTGGTGTAAATTGTACTACAGGGAAAATGTCAGGTAATGATAGCTCTCAATGAGAGCCTTGAATTACCATATTTGCAGGCTGTGACTTGGGGCATATTGCAGCACAATTACACTGCAGATATGCTTTGTGACTATACCCTCAAGCTTTCTACACAATTCAGGAACCTCAAAAATCACTTAGTGGTAAATCAGTTTCACAGCTGTGTAGTACTGCAACAGCAAAACCACTGAAAGCTTCCCAAGACTCAGTATTACCAATCAGTCACAGATTATCAGACTGGGGCGGTAATGAGATCATCATGTGTCTAAAGTTTAAGTGACTAAATTAAAGCCAAATAGTTGTCACTCAATTACCTGGTATAGTCAGTCCAGTGATCCATAATCTGTAAAATAAGATGTTCGTTACAAAAGTGACAGATATGCAAAGTAAACACTTGTACGTTTCCTAACAAGTGCCTGTAATTCAACCCTCAGACTGTTCCAGCTGGAACACTGCATCCTTCGTCTCCTACTGAGGATACCAGTGGGTTCACCTTTTCAGGCTCTGGCACCACACAGGAGGTCGGACGTGTGAAGGTGTCATCATTAGGAAGTTAAACATTGATGCCACATTATGTGAACCCAGCCTGTTTTTGCCACAATTATGGAGAAGTATGGTGAAGCCACATTTTACTGCAGTGGCTGAACACAGCCTTATGCTAAACATACCTAGAATATGGATAGGATATCTATTGCTGCCTCTCAGTCAACACCTGCAAGAGAAATGGAATTGATGACTAAATGCCATAAGATAGGCTGTCAACTACACACTCCACATTAGACTAAATCACAGAAGCAAAGTTATTTAGCATGTGATCTGGAAACTCAAGCATTCTAAATAGCTCAGATGAATGCTGAATCATTTGCAGCATATACTATGGCCAGCTAGTTTTGTACATGTGCTGTAGCAATCACTGGATTCAATGTATACTAACATGTCCTCAGGTAAAAATTTGTGAACCTGTAATATTTGACATTTTCATAAAGCTATGGGCTTCATATTTAATGATAATGAAAAATAAACGGTTTGCCAGCAACTCCAAGATCGATGAAAAACTGGGTCTTTATTAAACAAGATAAAAACGTGGAGACAAAGGATGGCAGCAGTAATGCTGATGCGTTTCAGGTCATACTCGCCCCTTAATCATAGCATAACTATACATGAAACGCACTAACTTATATACCTAAATAAGTAAAGACATGCTACTCACCTGTGGAGAAACACGAGCACTACTGGAAATTCCAGGGCTATGCACACAAGAGTCCACCACACTCACAGACTCAGGAAAGATTGCGATAGTGTAGACGTCACAATGTGCATAGCCCTGGAATTTCCGGTAGTGCTTGTGTTTCTCCACAGGTGAGTAGCATGTCTTTACTTAGGTATACAAGTTAGCGAGTTTCATGTACTATGATTAAGGGTTGAGTATGACCTGAAACGCATCAGCATTACTGCCGCCATCCTTTGTCTCCACGTTGTTATCTTGTTTAATAAAGACCTCCAGTTTTTCATGGATCTTGGAGTTGCTGGCAAACCGTTTATTTTTCATTATCATGGATTCATGCTTCCAGAGAGCAGCCGTGCAGCCCTACAACTAAGGAGTGGTGAGCTGGCTAATTGTTGTTTCTTCATATTTAATCCCTTTGCACTGTACTTTGCAAGGATACTTTAGTTTTTAAACATCCCCATTAAAGGGCTACAAGTCAGGGATGTATCAGGTGAAAAACCTCAGTCCCCAACCCTCAGTTGGGGGTTCAAATTCCAAAAAACCCAAATAATCAGTGAAGCCATCCTAGTTCCCTGTTCTTCACTGCAATCATACATTGAACAGGAGCTCATGGCCACTGTTTGAATGATTCATGGGGCAAATCAATTATCACCCATTCATCTGTGGATAGGTCACTAGACATTCAAACTGCCAATATGCTTTGTAAGCATTTAACATAAGGTTGGAGCAGCCATAATCTGTATTTATGTAATTAGACATGGGGCCAAGCATCTATAGCAGCTTGCAAAATCTGGGCCTTACCTTTTGCTTTATAACACCATCTATCAGCTGCCGATGTATAGGAAACCCTGAGGAAAGAGAAGCTGTTAGTACAAGACCAGAGAATGAGATACAAGGCCAGCTGAGTGCAGCCTTATCTCAGAATTAATAGGACATCACTAACAAGTCAGATATATGCTTGTCTATAATTATTCATCAGTGATGAGGCACCAAATCTACATATTACACTGCTGTGAAGGCTTACCTGCACCAGTGATCACCCAACATCTTCTGGAGGAAGGAAGCAAGACCCTACAAAAAATAAACGTTATGTTAAATCAAACTTTCACTTTGTGAGTTTAAAGTCAGCATTGCAGACACCAAGTGAACTATGGTACCATGCATATTACTAATGGTGATCGTATTCTAAAGAAACCCATTTATAAAACTAGCATCTGAACAGTTCAGAGCACACTATGCTACCACAAGTCAGTCAGGCCCCTGAAGTTGCAGGCTGTAACATACAAGCCATTTCTATTACTACACAGGGCAGTGAAGAACCACGTTTCACTGTTCATTAGTTATTGCTTTTAGATACACCCTAGCTTTCCTCACCTGCAGCTTACTACAGGATTTCAGGCTGATGCAAGTCTGTTAGCTCATGTGACCTGATCAGCAGGGGAAACCCCCCCCCCACCCCCCATGTTTGATGCCAACAGGAAGTCTCTATTCTGCAGAGGGGTAAGGCATCTCAAGGGATAAGCCCCATGTTGGGTACATGCCTGGAGACTCCATTAATACTCTTAAAGCTGCAGTTTTATCTGCACTCCAATTAAACTGCCTATTACCAGCAAGCTTCTCATTTATCTAAACTGTTTGGAAACTAATCAGTGTTTGTAATCCATAAGACTTCAAAACAAAAATTAGTTACTTGAAACACCTTTCTGAACAAGTTAGACAACTGAAAGCAGCTTGCTGTAATAAAGGCAGTTTAATTGGAACGCAGTTAAAACTGCACCATAACTTCACTGTGTGAAAGCACCTGCTTGTCAATGACCATTGAGTTTATGTATTCTTAAAAACTTTGAGCCTCCAATAGAAATGCAGACATCACTTCAAGGTTACAAGACCTAGTGGCATTAGTGAGAAGTCCTGTACTCCACTGCAAGTAAGCAATTACTGGCACTAGTGTATCTAGGAGCGATTACTAACTAAACTGATGGTCCAAGGTCTGACTGACTTTGGTATCATATAGCTCATCAAGATCAGTTTTTCTACATTATGCAGTGAGGGACAGATTATACAGGAGCATCTTTAGTGTTC
The DNA here is from genome assembly GCA_025379985.1 of Phyllomedusa bahiana. Lineage (NCBI taxonomy): Eukaryota > Metazoa > Chordata > Amphibia > Anura > Hylidae > Phyllomedusa > Phyllomedusa bahiana. The sequence goes on along the minus strand of JAODAL010031199.1, from coordinate 7,515 downwards.
AATCTGGGGTATTGAACTAGACAGATTCCTTTAAAGAGGAGTTATACCACAGACAAGTCACAAATGGGCCACATGAGTGCTCATCTAACATTAAGACTCCATGTACAGTCACCACTCAGCCAGTGAGGTTCTCTCCACTGTCAACTCAGAAAGAGAGAGTTCATGTGTTCTCATCTTCGTGGCTCATGTACAGAGAATAACTAGGGCACATGGGTATCCAAGTAATATGCTCATTGCATAGGGCCATAGAGCCCTTCACTGCAGGGAATTATGCATAGCCAAGCAATATCACTTCCCAGCCTGTGGGGGCACCACCTGAATGGGCCAACAATTGTCAAGCATGGATCTACAAAGAATCCTATTAATGAACAGTATCAGCTCCTACAGTGGAGCCACAACATGTTAAAATGAAGTAAATCTGTGGAGGCTCGTAGCCCACTACATGCTGGCCTCAGAACAGGAACGGGCCATGGTTTTGCAGCTCTCCCCTATACAAGGCTATGGGAGCCCCAGATCTACCCCAGCATGGTCACTCAGCTACAACTAGAAGGGTAATAGACAAGAGCATGGAGCACTGCACTCATCCTATGAGCACAGTATATAGGAAGCTGAGCCTGCCTCGAGAGGGGATTAGGCTTCATGACGAGACACCTTTAAAGACAGGAAATCAGAAAGTTCCTTAGGATCTTTTTATTTCATTATTAAACTTTAATATGTTAGCTGCACTAAAGGACTGAAACAAGTAATCATGTCAGGAGGCTCATAGCTCGCTACATACTGGCCTCAGAACAGGAATGGGCCATAGTTCTGCAGCTCTCCTCTATTCATGGCTATGGGAGCTGCAGATCTACCCCAGCATGCTCATCACAAACTGCACAAGTTATAGGCCCAGACCACGCAGTCCGAACATTTAGACCCTAAAAATCAGAGGTGGCAGCCGTCATTGTATGTTGATAACGGACAGTCACCTCCAGCTGGTCTGCCACCCACCTACTACAGATTTGTGCAGGTCTGATGTACTGCCCTAGGTAAGGTTTGTCACTGTAGAAGCAGGTGGCATCCTATAGGACCTCACCCTGGCTGGGCCTAAAGAAGTCTACAGAAGGCAGAGCTGGCATTCTTCACTAAGATCCCAGTGATCAGGGAAACCCATTAGCCCCCTACAAAGATATTAGATAGTACCAAAGGGTGAGAGGCTCTGCCATCCTGAAGCCACTTAGATGCAGGGGTCAATAGTGGACATAACTGATGAGCAGTTACACAGCTCATGTCTGCACTCCCAGTGATTGGGGCCCTATCACACCCAGCACACTCCCTGCCAGCTTCAGAATGATCAGAAGACATCAGGGTCACTAAGCAGTTCATCTACACATTAATACCGGATCATAGGAAGCAGTGCACTTACCTATCCAGCCAGAAAGTGACGGCACCTGAAAAACAAGAAGCCCGGTCAGTATGGAGCACACCACGTGGAAGGGACGGGGGAGTGAGCGGGAGTAGACAGGACCCGGCTGTCAATGGTTACGTGGCTCAGAGAATTCGCTGTCCTCACAAATCTCAGAACAGGTCTGTGAATAGTCTCATCCTAGACACGATGGCCCGCCCGCCCGCCCCACGTGTCCCCCCGCCGCGGGTGGATAACCAGAGCCGCAGCGTCCAGGGCGCACAATACACTGGCAGCCGTGCAGCGCAGATGGCACTGTACCCGCACAGCCCCGGGGCAGCAGCGCACCGCATGGTTACACCGAGGATGCCACCCGATTACAACTCACCGTCCCAGGAAGAGAGTCGCTCGAAATGGCCGAGTGTAAGGGAGCGGGCGCTTATATAGCGAAGGACATCGCAAAGTATGACGGGAATGCAGGCGTTTGCGCAGACTCCGTCGCGAGCCTTTTTTTTTTTTTCTTTTTTTTTTTCATGAATCTTTATTAACACGTGCGTCCGGCACAGATACAATCAGCGTGTCTGGGCTCTCTTCGTGCACGTGTTTTGTGCAATGAGTACCTTGTCTTGTGGGGTGTAGATGTAATGTAAGATCATGGGCCACATGTATGAAAACTGTTTAGGTCTAAAACTCACTTTGTTGCCCATAGTAACCTATGGGCAAAAAAGTGAGTTTTAGACCAAAATGTTTTCATACATGTGGCCCTATGTCTTCACAGTAATGGAACAGTAATGGATTTTGGTCGGTTTTTCAGTGCATTCAGTATTCTGAATGTGTTTAACATTCGACTGTACCCAGCGCTGTGTAACCCCATACATGCCAACTCTCACGTTTTTGGTGGGGGGGGGTCCCGCTATTTGGGGTCCCCTCCCGGCAGAGTTGGCATTCCTCCCGCGCCGGTAGGCAGCGGGGGTTCTTTAAATGGCCGGGGCGACAGAGTAGCGCTAGTGCGCACTCTGGCGCCGCCGCCCGCTCCTACAGGCGGGTGAAGCGGCCGCTGCGCCCGCTAAACCCGCCCGGATCTCGCTGTGCAGGGAGGAGACAGGAGGGACCCGTTCCCCTCCTCCCTTCTCCCCCTGTATGCAGAGCGCCGGTGTGCGCCTAACATACAGGTCAGCGGCGCAGGGGAGTAAACGCGCGGCTGCACTCACTTCCCCTGCGTCGCTGAGGGATCGGTCGGGGTGGGGGGCCTGCAGGAGCCTGGTGAGGTGAGTGACTTTTATTTATTTTATTTTTATTAGTTATAGGGGGCGCTACCTGGCTTACAGAGGGGGGCTCTACCTGGCTTACAGAGGGGGGGGACTACCTGGCTTACAGAGGGGGGGCTCTACTTCCGGGGCTTACAGAGGGGGGCAACTACCGGCTACGAGGTGCTCACCTGTCTTACAGAGGGGGGGCAACTACCTGGCTTAAAGAGGGGGGCAACTACCTGGTTTAAACAGAGGGGGGCTCTACTGGCTATCAATGGGGGCATCTCCCTGTCTAACAAGGGGGGCATCTACCTGCCTATCAAATGGCAACTCCCGGGCTTCAAAAGGGGGGCACCTACCTGGCTATAAATGGGGGCAACTACCGGGCTAATAAAGGGGGCAACTACCTGGCTTCTAAAGGGGGCAACTACCTGGCTACTAAAGGGGGCAACTACGGGTTTACTAAAGGGGCAACTACCTGGCTTCTAAAGGGGGCAGCTACCTGGCTAACAAAGGGGCATCTACTCGGCTAAAAAGGGGGCATCTACCGCCTGTAAGGGGCACTACCTGGGTAGGGGGGGCTACTACCTGGCTATAAGGGGAAACTACCTGGCTTTCTTCCTAAGCCATTATGCAGTTAGGCAGAGAGGGTGGGGCTTTTTGAAGGGGCGTGGCACATTAAAAAGATGGGCGTGTCCATGCAATTTTTTTGCCGCAGCGCGTGTCTTTGATCGCCTGCTTTTCCATTTTCAAAAGTTGGCAACTATGTGTAACCCTTAATAGGAAATTTGTGCTGTAGTTTCCTAAACCACCTTCCGTACAGTGGAATATAGAACGTTGTATATTCAGCTGGACCTCTGTCGGATTCCCTTAGCCCCAATGTACTGGGCCGCCGGGGATCCAAAATCAAACCATGTTTATTTTTTTGCGCAAAAAACGCACACAAAAAAATGGTGATGCAGTGCAACAATTTTGCCTGGCATTTTCAAATTGCTGTGTAGACAAAGCCTAAGACTCTCTTAAAGAGAATGTGTCATCAAAAAATGACTTATCATTTAACTCACATTTTTATGTTTACATTTTTTAGGAATTTTGGGTTATGTTTTTTTTTTAATTTTCCATATCACTTTCAATATTTTTTATTGATTCTTAAGTCCTGCAGTTTTCACTTTGTCCACTAAGCCTAATAATTGTCTGACACTTCCTGTTCTGTAGAGAGAGATTTTCAGTGTCTGCTCATAATCAGTAAAAGCAAGGTCAGACAGAAAGGAGAAAACACCCCCCAATGTGGGTACAGATAACACAGAATCCACCAGTCACAAGAGGATAATGGTCCACAGCTTTTCAGCCCCCTCCTCCCTGCAGGGGTGATTTCTTCCCAGGCCACCAGCATTGACTAAAAAAACTCTCCTATAGAAATCTATGGACGAACAGTCTTAAGGCTTTTATGTGCATGAAGCTGCTGTAAAGTATCTCTATGACTGCTGTTTAAGCAGTGCAAGCAAGAATGTCTTCCCCACAATCATATATAGACGGCCGAATAGAGAAATCTACAATCAGGAAATAAAAACGGCTAAGAGGAAAAGAATATGGATCAGGGGCTTGATTTAATAAGTAAAAAAAAAAATTTGCGACAGATTCCCTTTGAAGGTCCCTCTTCAGTAGCCAGGTGGAGACCAAAAGGATGCACTATTGGGGTATGTTCAGACATATAATACTGGGTGTATAGCAGCATGTACTTTGCTTTCCGCTATACTCCCGCAGCTTCACATAGACGCAGTGCCCAGCGTTCTCACTGACATTCATTCTCCCTGGTGCATTATCTCTGGGAAGAACTGACATGTCATAGCCCTCATTGAGCAGGTAATCAAAGCACACAATGAGGGCTATGAATTACCGTATTCTCGGCCTGTACTTCAGGCATATTGAAGTGCATTTACGCGCTGAAGTACGAACCAAGAATACGTCATGTGAACATACCCTTTTCCCCCCTTTTGGGCTTTTCCCCATGGACATGTTTAGTATGTAAGTCAGGGTTCTTGAATACAGTACTTCCCCCAAAATCATCCGTAAACGCTGCTGATTTAGACGCTGATCCTGACGTGGATTCAGCACTGTATTTGCCTCAGAATCAGCGTCCAATTTGCCTTACGTTGATGGAAAATCAGCTTTGTTCACATGATTAATATATACTATAATGTGAGGGTTTTCAGCGTAGAAAAGAAATCACCTGACATGGTGTATGGGAGGCTTATAATCTGCCAGTGATAATCAGCGTTTAATCCTCATCTGAACTTGCGCTTGGGGCTGGTTAAACCCACGGATTTTCAGCACTGAATTCCTACCAAAAAACAGTGCTAAATGTCAAGAAATTTTTCCCGCTTCCTATACTTAATTATTAATTCTGTGTCAGCGCTTTCAGTACACACTGAAAATACTTGAGTTAGGAAATGTTCACATGCCGTTTTTTGAGCTTATTTTGGGGCACCCCAATACGCCCCTAAATAAGCATCCAAAATGCATGTAGAACAATTCCCATTGACCACAATGTAAAATCAGCTTCATTTTCGACAATGCGTTTTTTGTTGAGCATTTTTCGATGTAGTCCGCGCCTGCAAAGAATGGACATGTCAATTCTTTGAGGCATTATAATAATGAAGTGTAGGAGGCAGAGATCTGCGTCATTTCCTTGTTGAATTTGTCAATGCTGAAATCAGCTGTGTAACATACCCTTAAACCCTTGGTGACCGCCCGCCGACTTTTGACGTAGGGCGGTGCAGGTAATTTGTCTGCAGCAATGTCTTTTGTCGTCGCTGCAAACATCGGGGTTTTGCGGCTCCCAGCGCTGCACAAAGCTGTGCTTCACAGTCCTGTTCCCAGCACAGCTTCTGCAAGCGTCGGGAAGCGGGGAACCCCCGCCCCCTGGCTTTTAACCTTTGATTGCCGCATTTTCATGCCGCAGATAATTAAAGGGTTTTCCCCCTGCTCTTGGGGTGATCGAATGTGCAGTAACCCCGGAGCGTGAGTAGCCCCAGGTTGCGTGTAAGAAGCCAGCGTCAGGGGACTGTGTGCTCCCGGGGTCGCTGCCTATGAAAACTGAACAAAAATAAGTATTGCTTATGAAATGCTAATTATTACAAAAGTTTTAAAAAAATTAAAACAGTTATCCCTTCATGTGATTTTTTTTAAAAAAAAGTAAAAAAAACATAAAAAAGTGTAGAAAAATGTTAATAAAATAAATAATAAGATAAAAATAAATATTTAACAAAAAATAATTGTGCATATATCTCACACAAAAAAAACCCAAGCTACATATATTAGATAGCCACAGGACCATAATAACCTGTAGAATTTTTGTAACAAGTTATTAAGGGAAAAAGGGAAGGTGGAAAATTTAAAAAAAAATTCTGAAAAACAATAAGGAACTTAAAACTTGTCCCCAATAAAACGAGGCCCCATACAAACTGCATCATTGAAAAAATAAAAAAAATTTGATTTTGAAACCCCAAAAAGGGAAAAATATAAGAAAATGTGTGGGATTAACTACTTTTCAGGCTCTCGTCTTAAGTGGTTAAAAGGAGACTCCTGAGCTGTCTGAAGGCCTGGCAAGTTCATGGGCAACTGAGGCTCAGAAGCTGTGCCCATACTCCCGGGGGGAGGGCGGGTTGTAAAAAACCAAATCTCTATAAAGCCTTGGGGAAACTGAGCTAGCTTATTTGGTGTGTAAACCCCCCAGATGCGCAGTCAGTGTGGGATCTTTGGTGTTAAAGGGGAAATGGGGGTCCCTGTAAAAAATGGGCCCCCAAAAACATAATAGTAGTGTGAAGTTGCTATGGGAGTGGGGGGCCAAAAAAATGATTTCGGTCTTCGAATGAAGCCTATTAGACCCTGCCAGAGACAGGATCTAATAGGATGCCTCTCAATTGTGGATACATGGCCCCTGGCTTTATGGTAAGACTCTTTTGTTGGAAAATTTCCCAGGGCTCACACTAAACCGGGTTTTTTGGCTATTGCGTGACCCAACATTTTATGCATGTCATGTTATTTGGGAATTAGATCTGTGCCCACAAAAGAACTACAGAGGGATGAGATTTGTATCCCCGTACTGGGAGCTGTGAAGAAATGAAGTGACAGATTCTTCTCCCGCATCTGGTGTCGAGAAGCGGCATAGTGGTGATTTTGAAACTAAGAGAATTGCACCTAAAACTAAGTAGAAGAGTTATCATTTAATTAAAATGAGCCTAGATATAGTTCAATTTCCCCTTCGGCCATGTCTTTCAGTTTTCACTAACTCAAGGACAAAACCCCAAAACCCCCACCAAGACAGGGGCTTATCAGAGGGTGTCCCCGGAATTCCCACCTGTCAAACCACCTGGGGTATGCATTCCCCTAATCACTGGGGGATCAAACCAAAAGGGGATTGAAGGATGGAGACCTAAGTAAAACCACTGTAACTTGCTAGGGCTCAAAACCCCATACCCCCCTCGGGCCGCTACTTGCTACAATAGCAACAAAATTCCGACACTAAAACCAAAAACCTATTTAAATCACACCCCAAATTTTATTTAGAAGATAACAGTAGCAGACTACAGTGACATTTGTATTTTTCTATAAAAATGTCCCAGCTCCCCATAGGTTTTATCACTTTTCGGCACAATGGCAATGGCTATTTTGCAAATCCCTAATCCAAAATTGTGAATAAAATAGGGAGGTTTTCTATCCCGGGCCTAGAGAGCTGGGTAAAAAACCCCCGAGAAACCATAAATGACTAATCTGCCAAGTTATGCGTATAAATCCCTTATTACTTTTGAAGCTTTTCCTTTTAGAGTCCCCCTAGAAGCCCGGGGGAAACAGCCCTGTGGAAGGTTTTTTGGGAAATGG
>JAODAL010031198.1:0-48782 GCA_025379985.1 Phyllomedusa bahiana | reverse complement strand
TTATAAAAGTCACTGCGTTGTAAGGTTTAAAAAGAAAAATTGGCTCCTCAAGATTCTAAAAAAATATTAAAAAGTTAACCTTGCCTCCCCTACTAAAAACCCTAACAAAAAATAACAACCCCATATGATTTACCCAAAAGGGGGATTGAAAGGGGAAAATTTAAATTACACCACAGTGAAAAAAAAAAAGTGCCAGCTGGTGGACAATGAGCCACCTATTGAGGAGTAAATTTATACGGAGGAAAACCCTCACGCTCCTCCTCCAAAACCCCCCCCTGTTTTTTAAAAGTAAACACTTTTAGGGGAAAAAAACATATAAAGGTTAAATTTCCCTTATTTCTGTTAGAGATGGGGAATCGTTTCAAAAGAAGGGGATTGTTTAGTATTTAGGAAAACTTGGTTTTGCACAAAAAAAAATTTTGGGGTGTTCAGGGAACGAAGGTGTTTTGTATTGTAAATGGCCTCAAGACATGGGGGATTTATGAAGGGAAAAACTCTGGGAAAAAAGAAAGGAAAACCCAAAATTTGAATGTGCAGCTCAAGAATCGAGCGGCGAATTCTGTGACATCACAGCACTAAAAGTAGGACTTCAGTTTTGCCCCCTAATGCTCTCATTTGTGCCTGACTAAGCCTCCGTCTGCTGCAGCGGCAGAGATCTCACACAAAGGAAATTGTTTTTAACAGTGTTTTGGGGGGGGGGGGGGGGGGTTTCACTGCTTTTTTTAAGATGTCCTTTTTCCTTTTATCATTTTTTTTTGGTTTGGGGGTATTGTTTTTAAAGTCAGGGTGGGTTAATTCTGCCAATAAATTTTTTTTCCAGGGTCTTTCTGGGGCTTTTAAATTTATGTTTTAAAATTTAAGTTGTTTGCTTTTATTTCAGTAAATTTCGTGGTGTTTTTCTATACCACCAAAAGAAAAATTTTTCCTGGTCATTTTTGGAGTGCAATTTTGTTTAAAGGGGTTTAAATTAAGGTTTTGTGTTTTTTGTAGTCAGTAAAAGAAACTGCGTTTTTAAAAGCCACATACCGTTAATTTTTTGTGCTGATTTCTGTAGTGCAATTTATTCCGAGGTTTTTTTAACCCTGTTTGTGCTATTGTGTCGTAAAAAAAAATTGTGTTTTTAAACGCAAAGACAGGACATTTTTCTAGTGTTTGGGTTGCAAATTTTTATAAAAGGGTTTAAATTTAAAGGTGTTTCTGCTTTTGAGTGAGTAAAATAACACTTTTTAAACACAAATACCCGATAATTTTTTTTGGTGTTTCTGTGGCAATTTATTAAGGGTTAATTAAGCATTTTCTGCTTTTGTGTAGTAAAAGAAATGGAGTTTTTACAAGACTCCCGTTAATTTTTTGTGCTGTTTCTGTAGCGCAATTTTATCCGAGGGTTTAATTAAGCCCGTTTGTGCTATTATAGCGTAAAGAATATTGTTTCTTAAGCGCCAAAACAAGGACATTTTACTGGTGATTTCTGTAGAATATTTATATGCAGGGTTAATTAAGCGTGTTTATGCCTTTTGTTTTCAGTAAAATACACAGCGTTTTTACACGTCACAAACCAGTTAATTTTTTCCTGGTGATTTCTGTAGCGCAATGTATATCCGAGGGTTAATTAAGCCTGTTCGTGCTTTTATATTCATTAAAATACATTGTGTTTTTCTATACTACATACGAGTACATTTTTCCTGCTCATTTCTGGAGTGCAATTTATATTGAAGGGTTAATTAAGCGTGTTTGTGCTTTTAATTGTCAGTAAAATACAGGTGGTTTTTAACTAACGCAGTACGAGTGATTTTTCTGGTGAATTTAGAGGCAATTTTATCCAAGGTTAGATATAGCTTGTTTGTGCTTTTTTATTCAGTAAAGTACACAGTGCTTTGAAATGCCACATTATGAGTAAACTTTTTTATGTTGAATTTGGAGTAATAATTTATATTAAGGGTTAATTTAAGACCTTGTTCGTGGTTTTATATTCATCAAAAATACACTGTGTTTTTTCATATACTACACTACAAGACATTTTCATGTCATTTTCTGGAGGCAATTTATATTCAAGGGATATAATTAAATGTGTTTGTGATTTTCATATTCAGTAAATAAACAGGTGTTTTTAATAAGGCATTACGAGCGTGAATTTTTCTTGGTGACATCTGGAGCGAACTTATATCAATGGGTTAACTTAGCATGTTTGTGCTTTTATATTCAGTAAAATACACAGGTGGTATGTTTTTAATGGCCACTTATGAGTAATTTTTCCTGTTGAACTTTGGTGGGAATCTTATATTCAAGGGTTAATTAAGCGTGATTCGTGCTCTTTATATTCATCAAATAACAACAGTGTTTTTCTATACTACATAGAGTACTTTTTCCTGGTCAATTTCTGGAGAGCAATTTAAATTCAAGGGGATAATCTAAATGTGTTGTTGCTGTTATATTCAGTAAAATACATATGTGTTTTAAACCCCACATAACAAGTTAATTTTTCCTGGTCGAATTCTGAGAGCCGAAATTATATACTAAGGGTTATTAAGCGTTGTGTTTGTTGCTTTTTATTCAGTAAAATAAACAATGTGTTCTTTAAATGCCACATATGAGTAAACTTTTTTAATGTATGAAACTGGTGCGCAAATTCTATATTCATGGTATAATTAAGCGTCGTTCGTGCTTTTATATTCTCCCCAAATACACGGTGTTTTTTATTAATACTACGAGTAATTTTTCTGGTCATTCTGCTGGAGCACATTTATATTAGGGTTAATTAAGGTGTTGTGTTTTATAGGCAAGTACTATTACAGTTCGTTTTTTAAACGCCCAAGTCACGAAGTGAATTTTTCTGGTGGAATTCTAGACGAATCTAATTTATATCCAAGGGTTGAGCATAAGCATGTTTGATGCATTTTATATTCAGTTAAATAACCAGTGTTTTTAAATGCAAATTTGAGTAAATTTTTCCTGTTGAATTCTGGAGCAAAATTTATATTCAAGGGTTAATTAAGCCTGTTTGTGGTTTTATATTCATCAAAATACACTGTGTTTTTCTATACTACATACAAGTAAATTTTTCCTGGTCATTTCTGGAGCGCAATTTATATTCAAGGGATAATTAAATGTGGTTGTGCTTGTATATTCAGTAAAAAATACACAGTGATTTTTAGAACGTGCAATTCTCAGAATTTGTGAATTTTTTTAGGTGAATTCTGGCAGCCGAAATTTATATCAAGGGTCTATTTAGCATGTTTGTGCTATTATTTTTTTCAAGTAAATACACGGCTGTTTTCTAAATGACATATCGAGTAAATTTTCATGTTGAACTCTGGTCTGAGTCTCGGATCGGACGAGTGACGAAGCTTGGGCTAATTATTTTCAAAGGGTAAGTAAGGAACCCTTCTTGTCGTGAATTTTCATATTCATCACAAATTCCCAGTGATTTTCTAACTTACATCCGCTAGTAAATTTTATTCAGGTCATTTCTGGAGCGCATTTTTATGCATGGGGATAATTAAATGTGTTTGTGCTGTTATATTCAGTAAATCATATGTAGTTTTTACAACAACATACGAGTTAATTATTCTGGTGATTCTGGAGGCAATTATATCCAAGGGTAATTATAGGTGTTGTGCTTTTAGTATTCAGTAAATACCGTGTTTTTAATGCAATATTGAGTAAATTTTTAATGTTGAATTCTGGTGCGCAATTTATATTCAAGGGTTAATTAAGCGTGTTCGTGCTTTTATATTCATCAAAATACACGGTGTTTTTCTATACTACATACGAGTAAATTTTTCCTGGTTCATTTCTATGGAGCACAATTTACATTTTCATAGGGTTACAAGTATGAGTGTTTGTGATTTTATAGTCAGTTTTATAATAATACAGGTTGTTTTTTTAAAAGCACGTACGAGTAATTTGTTCATGGTAGTAATTTAGTGCGCAATTAAGTCCATAGGGTTGAGAGTTAGATAAGCATGTTGTGCTTTTATATTCAGTAAAATAACAGTGTATTTAATATGCAAACATATGAGAAAATTTTTCTGTTGAATTCTCGGAGCAAAATTTATATTCAAAGGTTAAATTAAGTGTTTGTGGTTTTATATTATTCAAAATTACACTGTGTTTTTCTATACTACATTCAGTAATTTTTCCTGGTCATTTTGGAGCGCAATTTATATTCTCATAGGTTATATTAAATGTGTTTGTTGTTTTATTCAGTAAAATACACGTGTTTTTATAAAGGCACATCTAGACTCTGTGCTCGTGATTTTCTCCTGGTGCAATTCTGCGATCCAGGAAATTTGATATTCCACGGGTTAATTTAGCGTGTTTGTGATTTTATATATCAGTAAAATACACGGTGGTTTTTAATATGCCACATATGTGTAAATTTTTCCTGTTGAATCTCTGAGTGGGCTATTATATCTCTAAGGGCTTATATTAAGCGTGTTGTCTTGTATATTTCATCAAAATAAACAGGGTAACTTCTCATCTACTTACGACGTAACTTTTTTAGGTCATTTCTGGAGAGAATTGATATTTCATGGGCTAAATACAAATGTGTTTGTGCTGTTATATTCAGTAATTACTTGGTGTTTTAAAACGCACCATATAAGAGTTATTTTTCTGGTGAATTCTGGAGCCAACTTATATCACAAGGGTTAATTAAGCCGTGTTTGTGCTTTTATATTCGTAAAATCACTGTCTGTTTTTAAATAGCCACATATGAGTAAATTTTTAATTGTTGAAATTTGGTGCAGAAATTGTATTCAAGGGTTAATTAAGTGTGTTCGTGCATTTTATATTATCATAATACACTGTTGCGTTTTCTATACTTATCATACGAGTACTTTTTTTGTCACTTTTTGGAGCAAATTTATATTCAAGGGAAATAATTAAATGTGTTTCGTGTGTTTTATCAGTAAAACTTACATGGTGTATTTAAACCATCATCAACAAGTTTATTTTTCCTGGTGAACTCTGGAGCGCAAACTTATATCAAGGGGTTTATTACGTCTAAGAGTGTTGTGCTTTTATATTCAGCTTAAAATACACGGTGTTTGTTAAATGCCACATATGTGTAAATTTTTCATGTGAATTTGGAGTGCGCAGACTTTATATTCAAGGGTTAAATAAGCGTGTTCTTGCTTTAATATCATCAAAATACCGGTTTTTTTCTATAATACATTTAAGAAGTAATATTTTTACCTGGTATGATTCTGAGCGCCTGAATTATATTAGGAGTTTTATTCATGCTATGTTTGTGCTTTTTTTATTCTGTTCAAATAAACAGGTAGTTTTCTATACACAATACTGATGTAAATTTTTCCTGGGTGATTTCTGGAGCGCAATTTATTTTCAAGAGTTTAATTAAGAGTGTTTGTTGCTTTTATCTTCCAGTTAAATCTCAGTGTTTTTTCTATAACACATACGATTAACGATTTTTCCTGGTCATTTATATGAGCGCAATTTATATCCTAGGGTTAATTATAGGCGCTTGCGTTGTCGATTTTATATTCAATAAAATTCAAGGTGTTTTTAAACACCTCATATGAGTAAATTTTTCTTGGTCTAGTTCTGGAGCGCAAATTTGTATCAAGGGTAACCAAGCTGTTAGTGGGTTCAAATTTGGAGTCAAATACAGAGTGTGTATTTATCGAATATAGTATCTTCATTAAACAGAGTATGAAATTTTTGAACAAAAAAAAGTAGGTCAGACTGAGAGGTGCCGGATCTTCACATGCCGTTAGTGGCTGTGGCACAAACAATTCTTGAGAGGCAGTAGGTCGCAGCACAGTTAAGGGAAGTTTGCAGCAGGGTGATCGTGAGCGCCAGAACTACCGGTGTATTCTAGTGAGCCCACTTGTGTGACCACCAACTCCAAGGGTTCATGTTTGGTTGACTAGGTTCAATAACCCTCATCCCAGATGAACATCTAACTACCCAAGCAGAGTCAGTGGGTTCGTCAGGACACACAACCTTGGTTGGATGGCATGGGGTACAGCCTAGCGGACTACTCACCTTGTCCCACAAACTCGCATCTGTCCCATTCGGTTCCCTCAGCCAGAGAACTAGGATATATGGTTAGGTGACAGTGACATTATTTTTATACAGCGAGGATTACAATTTGAGGACAGTCAGCAGCTACTTGGCAGCGGAAAGATGACGGTGGGCCAAACATACCTGCTTCTTGCCAGTAGGTGGCAAAAGTATGGATGTGGAGAGTGGACTTGGAGAGGTCATGTTGAGAGGGGTCAGCCCTCTGCATACCAAAGGAGCCGTTGAGAGGACAGCAGTGAAGATCTATAATAATCGATGATGTGATGTGAGCCGATGCATTGGTGCGGGTGATACAGAAGCTTCTTCCTGTCGGAGAAGAGGGGTCAGCTTGCAAAGTAAGGCATCGGTCGCAGCTAGCAAAGTGGGTAGTATTGGCCGTGATGTCAGCAGGTTAGAGCATGTGCAGAGGTTGGGCATCCAAACGGGCCATGGCGGTAGACGACCCTCTTCGCAGGTCCAGAAAGTTGTGCACAGGGGCTCAACGACTTACGGCAGCGGTGTTAGTAGCCACTCCAGAGCCAGAGCGATGACTGGCCAAAAACACCTACTCAGAGATGTGAGCCAGGTTCTTGCCTAAGACAAACGGAGGTAACGAACATTTGGTAATATGTAGGAATCTGTGTGTAGGAAAGTGAGGAAGCGTGGCAGGGAGTAAAACTGGCAACAGGGCCACGGCATCAACACTGCAGCATACATTGGTGGTTGGGAGAAACGTTGGTCAGATGTGTGGTCATGCTTGCCGCGCAGCTCAACTGCAGCAGCGCGGTCCGTGCAAAGCATGCCATTTGAGCCAGTCAAATGTCCCCGACCTCGGCACAGAAGGGACCTGTTATGTCTTTTGACATCATTCAGGTCAGATGCTCTCGCTTCTCATGGGCGACAGCAGTCGTTCAACAGAACGGCAATATGTAAAGAGACAGCAGTTATGTGCAACCATCTAAGGTGAGAAGCTGACCAGTGCTCACGTACGTCTCAAGTAGTTGGTACTTCAGTCCTCCCTTTCAATTTGGCGGTACTCTGCACCATTCAGAGAACTAATTTGTTTGTCTTGCACCAAGCCTGCGGCTGGAGAATCCAAGTCCGTAATTTCTTTTCGAAAAAGGCCCAGTACCAGCCCTCACAATTATGTAGAACAGAAGGTGGGGCCATCCTTGAGTTATCGGTTTTTCCAAGGTACACAGCAGCCACGCGACGTGTGCGTGCGTCGTAATACAGTCTGGGCCAGTAAATGCTCTTTTACGTGCTCCATGGGTGAATGTGCCTTCCTGCCCAGCCACACAACAACTTGGACCAGGAGGACGGCGCTTTCTCCATCACGTGTCCAAACTGCATGCTCCTGCAGCACAATGTCCGCCTCCACTCCCTCCATCCTAAACCCCCCCCCCATCTTAAGCCTCCACAAAGTGAGCTTATCGATACCAAATATTTAGGGCCACGCGGTGTCAGCTGTTCTACACCTGGCTGAGTCTCGTGAGAACAAAGTCAACTGGGAGGTAAACTGGCTCTTCGTATCATGACAGCACCGAAAAATCTATGTGTGCTTTTCAGCGCCACAATTGAAAATCGGACACATGGTAAGGAATGGGAGGAAAATTGTGTCCACACCTGCTGCTGAGGAGGGATGGTCACTAGTAGCTCTTGCATGGGCACTAGTGTTCAATCTGGTGTGAAAATGGTTCCTGAAGTCAACCCACCGATCTTCTGAAGATTCTGAAAATGGCCAGGGAAACGTGTATACACTTCCAATACCATTCTACAAGCAGGGGGGCACACACTTCCTCCAAGTTACAGCGACGCAGTATGGGCCCCCCAACACCGCTGATATGCGATGTTTCCACAGTTGGAATTCCATCCTGCTACATGTTAGACTGACGTATGAACAGAGAAAGAGCCATTAAAGTTTTTTTTTTTATGATCCCAGGTGGAAGGAGCTACTCCACTGTGTAAAACTGTTGTTTCGCAGCCGTGGCAGCTCAGCATGACACCTGCCATTTGGAGTGGCCGTTTGAGGAGGCCTCGTTATTTTCTCAGTCGCCAGGATTATGGGGTGAATAGTACATTCCATGTCATCGTCCTGGAAAAGATGCGGTTAAAATTCGGTCTTGGATGGGGAACTGGAGAGTCTGGCGACTACATCTTGTGGCCACATGAGTCGGTGGGACTGATATGGAGGAGTGAGCGACACCTTGGAGCAAAGCATTGTCTCGTGTGAAAATGAGTGGAATTTTCTACCCAGGTGACAGAGAGGAAGGAGAGGAGCAGTGGAGGAGGTAGATGGAGATGAGGAAGATGGAAGGCAGATGACTCGCAAGCACACTGAGTCTGGTGGGGACTGAACTGGAGGATGAGGAAGAGGACATTGAAGCACAAGCAGGTGAAAGGAGAGGAGGAGCAGGAGCAACTCCTGTTTTTGGCACCTCCAGAATGTCATTGTGCCACTGTCAGACTATGCTGATGCTTGTTTTAATGCTGCTGTTACACTCCCAGATCGGTTCTCTTGTGCCACTCTATGAACCAACTCCTGTTTTTGCCACCTCCAGATTGATACATTGTGCACACTGTTACTGACATAATGCTGCACTGATGGAGTGTTGACTGCAGTCGTTACTCCAGAATCGGTCATTCGTGCAAATCTGTGCGACATTACATCTGTTTTGCACCCTCCATAATGTCATTGTGCCCACGTCTGACTCATGCTGTGCTGTAGCTGTTGCGTGACCTCCACACTTCTGATTGTTCCATGCAACCAAAAAAAATAACCAACGGCACCGTGGCAGTTTACTGTGGAGATGGATCTAGGAGTCCCATACAGAGTATTTCGCGCACGATGGCCCGCTCGCATGCTGTTTTTCACTGGATAGTGACAGCCCGACTAGTACACATCCGAGCAGAGGGATGGACATCTGGCTCTACCCTCTTGGGCACTCGCTAGCGGGTCCAATATGGGAGCTTTTTTCAGCTGGCTGAGGGGGAGGAACAAATCAAATACTATAGAGAAATCCTCCGTATGACTGGCCGTGTCTTTGTGCGCATGGTCCATCCCTGACGGGTCTGACCGGGGATTCCTCAGCGCTCACGTACCACTGCCACGGCTGCTGTTTGAAGGTGGGGGGGTAGGAGCAGTACCAACTCCATCAGCAGCAATCTAAGTTTGGAGTCGCTGGTGTGCAGCTTCCTTCACCTGCCTAGTGAGGAGGGCATTCACCAGCAGCAGCAGGGCCTGGAGCAGACCCTGAACCAACAGGTCATGGCCTATTTGGACAGCACTCTGCCACCCCAGTGAGAAGATCCTCTGGACGACTGGGCAGCCAAAGTGGCTGTGTGGCCGCAACTTGCCGAGTTTGCAGTTGAGAAGCTGTCCTGCCCGGCCAGTAGTGGGTCATCAGAGTGGGTGTTCAGTGCGGCAGGGACCATCGTTACCCCAAGGAGAACCCCAATCAGGTATGGATCGGCCAGGATTTCCACACACCAATGCCTTAGGCATCAGATTACATCAGCCATGATGCCTCACCAAAACTTTGAGAAATGAGTCTGCATTCAAACTACCTGTCTCAGCCACTATTCTGATGCCGCCACTCGCCTGATGCCACACATCTGCTGCCAGTTTCTCCATCTGCCTACCACCATCTTTACCAGGGACTGGTATTGCCACCCACCTCCACACTCTGTCATTGTGCCACTCTATGACCTTATGCTGCTGCTGCTGTTGCTGCAGCAGTCACCTCAACACTCTGCCATTGTGCCACTCTGTGGCCTACTCCTGTTTGTGCCACCTTCACACTCTGTCATTGT
The DNA here is from genome assembly GCA_025379985.1 of Phyllomedusa bahiana. Taxonomy (NCBI): domain Eukaryota; kingdom Metazoa; phylum Chordata; class Amphibia; order Anura; family Hylidae; genus Phyllomedusa; species Phyllomedusa bahiana. Next base: position 38,942 of record JAODAL010031198.1, on the reverse strand, counting down.
GCCACTCTGTGGCCTACTCCTGTTTGTGCCACCTCCACAGTCTGTCATTGTGCATGCCTTCCAAGTGTCCCTATTTTGGAGGGACTGTCCCCATTTTTAAACCTTGCCCCTCTGTCTCTCTTAGCTCTATAAATGTCACGCTTTTTCATTTGGGAAATAGATTTGCGTCAATAAGCTGGATATCCAGTTTTAAAAAGTATCTGATTGCTTCCTCACTGTATATTACATAACATTTTACTTAATATTTCATCATTGGATACAAAGCGAGCTTAAAAATGTCTCCCTTTTTGACTGTCTAAAAAGCTGGCATGTATGTGTTTAGGCATGGTTAGAGGTGTGGCCTGATGTATCCCTCGTTGCAATCTCTATATCTTGGGAGCTATGCATTGTGCCACTCTCTGACCTTATGCTGCTACTGCTGTTGCTGCTGCCGTGACCTCCACACTCTGGCATTGTGCCACTCTTAGGCCTACTCCTCTTTGTGCCACCTCCAGAATGTCATAGTGCTACTCTATGACCTCATGCTGCTGCTTTTGCTGCTGCCGTGACCTCCACATTCTGTGATTGTGCCACTCTGTGGGCCTTTCTCATGCTGTGCCAGTGACCGCTGTCTCACTGGAACACCCTGTGGTTTCCTAATGCTGTTTCCACTCTATGACATTGCAACTATTTTTGGTTTTCCCTTCTTTTCACCTGTCAGAAGGAACGGGAAGGATCAGGATTGTTTAGCCAAAAACAGGCGTAGATGCAGAACACAGAAGACATGCAAATATCCCATTTACTGGCCCACCCTTTTTTTGGAAAAAAATCCGGTTTGTTTTTGGCTTTTTCAATTTATTTGATGGTTTTTTTGACCGTTTGAAAGCGGAACACTGCGGATGAAAAGGAAGGGCAAAGTGTTAGAGATGTCAATGAAAAATTACTGCTGAAAACTTCCACTCTTTTCGGGGGGCCTTTTAAAAGTTCGCGTTTAAAAAAACAGGTTCTGCCCATATTCTGTGAGGGTTTTTAAAGTTTTGGCCTCTTTGAGTGCCTCTCTGTGTCGCCCCTTTCTTGCTAAAGGACTAGAAAATGGGGAATTGTTTCTAACGAAGTGGATTTTTTAAAAATTCCCGGGAAAAACTTTGGGTTTCCCTAAATTGGAATTTCAAAGTTTGGGTATTTGGGGAAAAACAAAGCGTGTTTTGATTGATAAAATGGTGCGAGCCATGGGTTACAGGGGCAAAGAAACTCTGGGGGAAAAAGGGCTTTAGCCTGCTTTGACATTTTTGCAGGATGAAGAATCAGAGACCGGCGGGATTTGTGAGTCACCGCACTATTTAAGCACGGGGGGGGGGGACGCTGGGAGCTCAAAAGGGCTCTCACTGTATGAGTGGGGAAAGGTGCTGCCACGGCTGCTTTGATAGTGATACTAAAAAACTATTTTTATACAGGATTTTTGGGGGGTGTCACAGCTTTTTCTCAGGGGACGGGTTTTCTTACGTTTTAATTTCCCTGATTTTGGGGGAAAATTGGAACTGAAGTCCAGTGTGCCTCCAATGCAAGCTGCAATACTTTTAATGCTATCTGTCACAAAAACCATTGAATAAAAAGGGGGTTTTCAAAGGCCTTTTCCCCGTTGTTTTAAATTTTAAAGGGGAAAACGATTTTTACAATCCCCAAATCCCATTTAAATTTTTGGCTGTTCATTTTTTTTGGGCTTTTTACATACAGGGGTAATTATGCGTTGTTTGTGTTGTGGTCACTAAAAAAAACGTTCTTTTTCCCCCAAAAAAGAAATTTTCCCTGTAGCTAATTCAAAACCAAAAGGTTTTAATTTCCCAAGTTTTTTGTTTTCTGAAGTAAAATTACTTTTGCCTTTTTTAACACGTACAAAGTGGAAATTTTTTTGGGTTTGTAAATTTTCATTTGGCAATTTACCCCCGGGGGTTAAATTTAAGGTTTTTTTGCTGTTGTGGTCACCAAAAAAAAACATTTTTTTCACAAAAAAAAGAAGAAAATTTTTTGGGGGTAGCATAATTATAACGGGAAGGTTAATTAACCCTGTTTGTTTTTTTATTCAGAAAAAACCCAACAGTTTTTTTAAAATAACCCCGGGGAACTACAAGAAATTTTTTTTTCCCTGGTTTTTTGTGGAGCACAATTTACCCAATGGGTTTAAACCCAAGTTGTTAGGGGTTTTCATTTAGAGTCAAATACAGGGTGTGATTTATATTTAAACAGAATCTTCATAAAAACAGTGTCTGTATATTTTAGAAAAAACAGTAGTCAGCCCAGAAAGTGGCAGGCTCTTCCCCTGCGAGGGGGCAGGGGGCCAAAAACCCCTTTCCCTGGAGGGGCCCCAGGCCCAACAGAAACCACCCAAGGGGGGAAGCCCGCAGCGGGGTCCTCGGTGAGGCCACAACTGCCGCTGTCATTACCCGGCCGTTTGTTGACAGAAAACCCAAGGTTCTTGATTGGTTGACGGGTTTAAATTTCACTTTTTCCCCAGATGAAAATCTGAAAAACCCCACCCAAGAGTTTTGGGATGTCAAAACCCACCCCCCCCCCCCCCCCTTTTTTTTTTTTTTTGGGTTGGGAATGGCCCCCCCCCCCCCCCCCCCCCCCCCGGGAGCGAGTCAGCGGGCCTCACTGCCCTTTAACCCCTCTGCCCCAATCCTTTTTCCCCTCAGCCGAGATTACTATGTGTTGGGCTCAGCCCCAAAAATATAGGAGGTTTAAAAAATTTGGGGGAGGGCAGTCAGCAGCAATTTGGGGCAGCAAAAAAAAATGGGGCCCAATTTTCCCCTGTTTTTGCAGTAGGCGGAAAATTAGTATGATTTTAAAGAGTGGAATGGGGGTCATGTTGTGAGGGGTAAGCCTTGCATCCCAAGATTTGTGAGGACGCATGACGATGAAAAACAAAAAAATAGATGTTGATGTGGGAACCGCATTGGGGGAGCGGGGGGGGAAGAAAAAGGGCTTAAATAAACGTCAGGAAAAGAGGGGTCGCTTTGCGCGTCAGGCAGGGCGCAGCCGCAGTGGGGGGTTTGGGGCCCGGGAGTCACCCAAGGGTAGCAGCGGGTTGTGAAGCCCGGGCCAAGGGGCCCCACGGGGTAGAAAAGCTTCGCAGGCCAAGAAAGAAGGGCACAGGGGCTCAGCGAGGGCAGGGGCGGTAGTAGTCACTAGTGCGGAGCGTTGGCGGTAAAATAAGCTACTCGGGGGGTGTGGGGTTCTTTGTTTAAGACCCGGAGGGGGCCGAATATGGGCTTATGTAAAATTCTGTGGGCAAAAAGGGGAAGCGTGGCCGGGAGTAACCTTGGCACCAGGCCCTGTTTCCCCATAAACCCCTTCACCCGGGGGCCCTGGGAGAAAACGGGGTTTTCCAGATGTGATGGTCCACCCTGCGCAGAAAACAGCCCCAGCACCCGGCCCAGTGGCAGCATGCCTTTGCACCCCGGGTAAAGGCTCCACCACCTCTGCAGAAGGGAAAGTTTCTCTTTGCCATCATCTTCCCGGGGAGATGCTCCTGCTCCTCGTACTCATGGCCCCCCAACCCAGGGGTTCAGCGGGCGATTGCAAAAGGAAAAACCAAAATGCGCCCCAACCCTTTTTTTAAGGTGCAAAAACTTGCACCGTTAAGAGAAAAAAAGGGCTTGTGCCGAGCCGAGAGGGGGGAGTTCCAACCCGTAATTTTTTTTTCCCAAAAAAAAGGAAAGTATTGCATTTTCATAAATAGGTAGAAAAAAAGGGTCGGCCATTTCCTTGGGGTTTAACGCTTTGTTCCAAGGGCCCGGACCCGCAGACTTTGGGAAAGGCTGAAAATTTGGGTTTCAGGGCCCAAAGTATTTGTCCCTTTAGGGCCCCACTGGGGTAAAATGTGTTTCCCCTCCCCCAGGCCACCAAAAACCGGGGAAACAGGGACCCCGTTTTCCCCTCCACGTTGTCAAATGGGCCCCGGGCCCCAAATTGTCAGCCTCCCCCTCCTAAAAACCCCCACCATCTTCTGCCCACAAGTATGCTCCATCATCACATGTGTGGGGCACGCGGTTTTCCGAAATTTTCTACCCCTGATTCCCTTTGGCAAACAAATTCACAAAGGGGAGGAAGGGCCCCCGCGTCATCCCAGAAAGGGAAATTGATTGTGGCTTTCTCGCGCCAAACAACAAACCCGGGAAAACCATGGTGACGGACAATGGGAGTAAAGGGTTTGTCTGCGCGGGAAACCGGGCCCAAGTAAAGGTCCATGCCCCTGCTGGCGACGTTTAAATTTGGGTTTGGGGAAAAGGGGGTTCCTGAAGTTTTCCCAAAGATCTTCGGGAAGATTATAAAAAATGCCCGGGAAACTGTGATCCCATTTTCATCCTTTCCCTAAAACCCGGGAAAACCCCTCCTCGAGTTGCGCGGCAAAAAACGGCCTCCCCCCAAACCCCCACTTGATATGCGATGTTTTTCCCCCTGTTGGAATTCCGCCTGCACATTTTTGGACCAAATTGAAATTAAACGGAAAGGCCTTTAAACCCGGTTTTTTTTGAATATCCAGGCGGAAGGAGTCTCCCCTGTGTAACTTTAAATGTCAGCCAGTGGAAAGTCATGGGGGACACCCCCCCGTTTTTTGGGGCCCCTTCGGGGAGGGACTTTATTTGTCAGTCGCCAGGATAGGGGGTTTTGAATAGTCATTAAAACTGCTTCTTTGCCCTGGAAAAATGCTGAAAAATCTGTTGGGGGGGGACTGGGACGTGGGCTAATCTCGCGGCCAAAATGGTCTGGTGGGGACAGCTGGGGGGGGGGGAGGAGGAGGGGAGGAGGACATTGGGAAGAGCATTGTTTATGAAATTGAGGGGAAATTTTCCTTCCCGGGTTTGAAAAAAGGGGTTAGGAGAAGGAGAAAGTTGGAGGAGGTAAAATGGAGATGAGGGTGAGGCAAATGACCCGCAACCCCACCGTGGCATTTATAAGTGGGGATGGGGGCCCCGGGAGCCCCTGGGGGCCTCTTTTTTGCTGATTTGTCGGGTTTACTGCCCGGGCCCGAATAGCCCCCCCACCCTGCCAGAGGGAGGGGACTTTGGCTTTTCCCCCCTATTGGCCCCTGCTACCGGTCCAAAATGGGACCCTTTTTCCCCCCAGCTGTTTGGAGGGGGAAAAACCAAAATTACTATGGGGAAAATTCCCCCGGTAGTCAGTGGCCGCTCCCTTGTGTGGCTCTTTCCCCCCCCGCTGACAGGTTGCCCGGGGGGTTTTCAGGCTTAGAAACTACTGTCGGGGCCCTGTTGGGGGGAAGGGGGGGGGTAGGGGGCCGTACCGGGCTCATCAGCAGAAACCTAAGTTGGAGTAAACCTGAAAAGCAGTTTCCCTTTCACCGCTAGTGAGGATGGCAGTCGCCAGCAGCAGCAGCAGGACCTGGAGCAGACCCTGAACCAACAGGTGGTGGCCTACTTGGACAGCACTGCCACCCCAGTTAGAAGATCCGCTGGACTACTGGGCAGCCAAACTGGATGAGGGGCCGCAACTTGCCGAGTTTGAGGTGGAGAAGCTGTACTGCCCGGCCAGTAGTGTGGCATCAGAGCGGGTGGTCAGTGCGGCGGGGGCCATCGTTACCCCACGGAGAACCCGCTTGTCCATGGGAAATGTGAAACGACTGACCTTTGTCAAGATAAATCAGGCGTGGATCGGCCAGGATTTCCAGATTTCCAGATTACATCAGCCATGACGCCTCACCCAAACTCTGAGAAATGAGTCTGGGTTCAAACTACCTGCCTCAGCCACTATTCTGATGCCGCCACCCGCCTGATGCCACACATCTGCTGACAGTTTCTCCATGTGCCTACCACCATTTTTACAGGGACTGGTATTGCCACCCACCTCCACACTCTGTCATTGTGCCACTCTATGACCTCATGCTGTTGCTGCCGTCACCTCCACTCTCTGTCATTGTGCCACTCTGTGGCCTACTACTATTTTGCCACCTCAGAATGTCAATTGTGCCACTGTCTGACCTCATGCTGTGCTGTGGCTGCTGCCGGGACCTCCACAATGAGTCATTGTGCACGCTGGGGCCCTATCCTTTTTTGCCCCTCCGAATTTCTTGTGCCACTCTCTGACCTCATGCTGTGCTGCCTGCCCTCCACTTTTTGTCTTTGCATCTGGGGCCTACTATTTTTTTTGCCACCTCCAAATGTCATTGTGCCACGCCTACCTCATTTTGCTGTGGCTGTGCCGTACCTCCACACAAATCAATGGTTATGTAGCTGACCGCATTAGAGCTGGGGAAAAAAGGGCTTATCTGTCGGGAAAAGAGGAGTCAGCTTGCTCGTCGGGCAGGGGCGCAGCCACAAGTGGGGGGTGGGGCCGGAGTCCGGGTAGCAGCAGTGTGGGGTCGGACCAAGGGGGCCCACGGGGTAAAAAACCCTTCGCGGGTCCAAGAAAGTATCCAAGGGGTCGCGAGGAGCGGCGGTAGTAATCACTCGGGCGGGCGTTGGCGGAAAAATCGCAACCGGCGGTCCCCAACCTCCAAATTTCATTGTGAAACTCCCCAACTCATGCTGCTGTGTTGTTGCTCCTGCCGCCCCTCCACACTTGTCTTTGTCCCACTCTGGGGCCCCAATCCTGTTTTCTTGCCCCTCAAAATGTCATTGTGAAAATTTCTGACCTTGCTTGCTGGGCTGCGCCGTGCCCCCTCCACACTCTGTTTGTGCCCTGTCTGACCTCATTGTTGCTGGGCTGCTACCTTGCCCTAAACCTCCGTTTTGTCCCACTCTGTGGCCCTCCCCTGTTTTTCCCCCTCAGAATGTCTTTGTCCCACTGTCTGACCTTCGGCTGTGGCTGTTTCCCGTGTCCCACACGTGTCATTGTGCATTTTGGGGCCCTCCCCTGTTTTTCCCACTCCAGAAGTTTTGGGCCTGTAAAATCATGCTGTGCTGTGGCTGCTGCAGTGACCACAACTTGTCTTGGGCCACTATTTGACCTCATTGTTACGCTGCGTCACCCCCCACACTCTGCCCACTGATGTTTCCCCCAGCCCTTCAGCTTGTTTTTTTCTACTGTCGCTGCCTGATTTTTACCAGGTACTTTCCCCACAAAATTTTTTTGGGTCATTTTTCCCGGTGTCGAGCCCAGCGTTGGGGCTGCGGACACCCCAGCGGCCGGTTCATTCCTCGTCCCTCCTGTGTCCCCCGGGCGGCGTCCTGCGCGCGCTTTGGTGGCCAAGGATCCATACCACCTCCGTTACGTTCGATTGGCCATGGATCCCCCCAAAGGTCCCCTGCCGAGCGTCTCTGCATCCCCCACCATCGGGGCCCAACAGTCAAGCAGATCGCCAACAGGCACAGCAGCTTAACACGTCCTCATGATGCAGAGCTCCTCCTATCCCGCCCAAAATCGGGCTCCCGGGGCGCCTTCTGTGGCGTCACCCGGGGATGTCCGCTGGGTTAAACTCCGGTTGTCTATCCCCAACGTTTTGAGGGAGCCCCAAAAAACCCGCGGGGGCTTCATCACCTTGTTCCCTCCACGTGGAACTTATGGCGGGACAATTCCCGTCCGAAAGGTCCAAGGTGGCCTCCGTGGTCAGTCTTTCTCTGGGAAACCCGTGGCCTGGGCGACCCCCCCTGGGACCGACGACCCCGTCATGCGATTTAGTACTTTCCTGCAGGATTTCCGCAGGTTTTTTCGAAGAGCCTGCCCGCGCTTCGTCTGCGAGCCCGCTTTAAACTGAATCTCCAGCGGGGAACCCCTCCGTCGGTGACTATCCCGTAAATTTCGCACACTTGTTCAAAAACCTCTCCTGGAATGATGCGTTGTGCGCCACCTTTAAGAAGGGCCCTCTAAAGCCGATTAAGGATCCCTCGCCAGGGGGGGGGGACCCTCCGTTTTCCCCTTAAAGCGGCTTTTTCCATGGCAAACCGGATTGACATCCTTTCTCGAAGAGCTGAGGAGCCGCAAAGGGAACCTAAAAACCTCGTCCCCCGTCTTCACCGGTGTTCCTTGGGCCTCCACTCCCTCCTTCTCACCAAACCAAAGGAAGAGGCCATGCAATGGAAGAGCCCCCTGACTCCGCAAGATGGACTCGACGACGTGAGGGAAACCCTATGCCTCTACTGCCGCTTTCCGAACTCTCCTCAGGGGTGCCCAACCCCGCCGAACTTTCGGGAAACGCTCGCACCAACTTGTGGGAAAGGGCGCCCCTAGGTGACAAACCCCCTCCCTTTGGCTTATGCGCCAGTTTTGGTCAAAAAAAATTTCCCGGAGTCTCGTTCCAAGGGGGCCCCTTCTTGGATTCTGTTTCCGCCGGAATTTTAGGGGACGCTGCGTTGGGGGCCAAATATCGCTCTCGGTGGTCCTTAGAAACCCTTTGGGTTCGCGTCTGTCCCCGGTGAGTTTCTGAATACCCCATCATTTTTCGGACAGAACCCGGTGGTCCTAAAAGTAGAAGAGAGGTCGCATTCTTCTGCTCCCCCGCTCTTCCCGGGGCCCTCCTGGGGCTTCCGTGGTGCGCTCACCCCCCCTTGCTTTGACGGAAGCCCTTTTAAGTCTTGCGTTGGGGTCGAGATCCCAGCCCCATCTATGCACCTCGCGGGTGGCCCTTTTCTTTCTTTCCTGCCCCCCAACCGCTGTCAGGTCTGCCCAAGCCTACCGGATTTCAAGATGTCTTCTCTGAGAACAAGGGGAGATTTTCCCGCCACATGCCCTACGATTTTCCTTTTGACTTGTGCCTGGGCAGTCCCCCGGGGGTAGGTTCCCCTCTCTTTACCTGAGATCAGGCTTGTCGCCTCAAAAAGGAAATCTTCAAAAAGGCTTCCCGTAAGCTACTTCCCCAGGGGTTTGGCCCGGGTGCTTCTTTGTGGAAAAAGAAGGAAAGGGCCCCCGCGCCCTTTGCATTGATCCCGGGGTTTAAACAAGATTACCATTTAAAACCGGGATCCATTGCCATGTTTCTGAAATTTTGACCGTTCCGGGGGGCTAAAGTCTTTTTCCCAAACTAGACCCTGGGGGGGCCTACAACCTCATTCGGATCGAGAAGGTGACGATGGGGACCCCCTTCAAAACTCGTGATGGGGGACTTCGAGTATCTTGTGATGCCTTTCGGGCCCAGGGAATGCCCCCGCAGGGCTTCCCGGGTTTGTTAATTACATTTTCGTCTCCTTTATGTAGCGTAGTTTTCTACCCGGACGACATCCCGGTGTTTTTACCTAACTGGGGTCCCGTCACATGTACGCAGGTCCTGAAACCCTGCTTGAGAACCATTAGCCAAAAATAAAAATGCCATTCCACGAATAGTCCCCTTCCTGGAAATAATCCGGGAAAGGGTCTCGAGGTCCCCCGCTAAACTTCGGGCCCCCCCAGTGGCCCCGACCTGTCGGGCTTTGGGGGCCTCCCGGGTTTTTGGGGTTTGGAACTATTAAGGGAATTCTCCCTCTTTTCAACGTTGGTCGCTCCAATTGTGGCCCTAACCAGGAAACCTGCCAACCCCCGACTTTGTCCGCCAGCCGCCGAAGAGGCCTTCTCCAAATTAAAGGCCACCTTCGCTTCAGCGCCGGGTTTATCCCGTCCGGGGCTGAGTGCCCTTTTTCCCGGAGGTCGACGCCTTTCCGTGGGTGGGAGCGTTCTCACCCAGAAGGGCCCCTTTAAGGGGAAAATTCGGGCCTGCGGGTTTTTTTTCTAAAACCTTTTTACCCCCTGGGAAAAAAAATACCATCGGTGATGGGATTTTGGCCATTAAGCTTGCCTTGGAGAAATGCGCCCCTTAAAAGGGGGTCGACTCCCGTCAACCTTCACCAATCACAAGAAAAACCCCCTTTACCCCCAAACACGCAGTGGCGAAACCCCCGCCAAGCAGGTGGTCACTGTTTTTTTTACGTTTCAATTTTTTTATTCACTTTCGCCAAAGGGGAAAAATGTCAAAGGGTGCCCTGTCTCGGCCTCTGAAAATTAGCGGAGAAGAGGAGGGGAACCTAGCCATTGTACCCCCAGAACGTCTGATATTGGGGCCCCAAATCTCCAGGGCCCCCCTCCGGGTAAGATATGTCGCCTGTATCCGGAAGAGGGGGCTGAACTGGGGGCATTCCGGGGCACCCAGGGGTTTGAAGGGCGTCCCCCTCTGATTTCCCCCTTTTTTCTGGGCCGGATTAGCCAAGGGGTGAAAATTGTTGAGGGTGTACTACTTGTCCTTAAAAAATCAACGCGCACCAAACCGGCGGTCTGCTGCAGCCTCTGCCGTTCCCCAACAGTCCTTGGGTCCACATTGCCCTGGACTTCATATCGATCTGGGGCCCCCCCCTTTTGGTATACGGTTATCCAGTGGTCACTGGGCCGTTTTTCAAAAATGGCACCTTCTTCCCTTCTCACTTCTTTTTTCGGGCTCTTTCTGCTCCTCGACTTGCCCACTTTTTTTTAAAAAATATTTCGCTACATGGGCTCACCCCCCACATTGTCTTGGATGGGGAGTACAAATTTTTTCAGATTTGGCGAGGGGCCCCTGTTCTTCCAAAGTGGAACGGGCTTCTCTTCCGCGTACCACCCGCAACAAATGGCAAGTGGGGGAGTGAACCAAGTTTTTGGGACCATCTCACCCCTTCTATCCGCAAGACAAAGAGATTTTTCTGGTCTGTTGCCATGGGCGGGGTTTTTTTTAAATTTTCTGGACTCTGATTCCCCCTGGGGCGCCCCTTCTTCATAGTCTTTTGGTCGGGATCCCCCCCCCCCCCTTTCCCCTACCCCCTGCCTCCTCCGGTCCCTGCGGGGGATAGTCTGGGCTCAACTATCGCCCTTTGGTGAGGCCCAATCCTGTCCACCTCGGCCGTAAGAAAAAGAAAAGAAGCCCCCCCCCTTTCCCTTTGCTCCGGGGGGGTAAGGGTTTGGGTGTCTGCCAGGGATGTCCACTTTAAAAACCCCCTACAACCCGGGGCCCGGTTTTAGGGCCTTTTTAAATTCTCACGCATCAAACCAGTGGGTCAAACTCCGCTCCCCCCGACCATTTGGGATCCCAAACTCCTTCCATGTCCCCTACTGAAACCAGTCATTCCCTAAGATTCTCTCGGCCTGTGGTCCCCCCCTCTCCCGTTTGGACCCACCAAAGTTTTTGCCCTCAAAAAAACTTGGCCCTGAGACGGTTTGGAGAACGATTTTTTTTGGGCGACTGAAAGGGGGTTTGGGCCGGGGAAAGGTCGTGGGGCCGGGGGGAGAACATCCTGGACGGGGGCTCTTGTCTAGGGTTTTGCGGGCCAGAAAAGGGGGAGGCAAAAAGGGGGGGGTCTGTTACGGGTGTCCCCGACACACCCGAAGCCGCAGGTCTCCGCTGCGGCCCGGGGCCCGCCAGAACTCGGGTGCGGACACCCCGGGGCTCGGGTCCCCACTTACTCGCCCCCCCTGTGTCCGTCCCCGGGGCCCCGCTCCTGATGCCAGCCGGGGCGCGCGTGCCCCCTAGTGCGGGACTGCAGAAAATTTAAAGGGGAACAGCAGGGTGATTTGGGTTTCCCGGGCTGACCCTATTTAAGCTCTGCCCTTCTGGGCACATTTCCCAAAACGATAGTGCCCGGGGCCTAGAGAAAAGCGTTCCCGAGTGTTTGTTCTGTTACCGTGTACCCCTACCTTCTGCCCCCGTCCTTTGACCCCGAACCTTAGCCGCCGTTCCAAACCCTTTTCCCTTCCCCCCCACTCGACCCGCTTTACGTTCGTACTGCGCAAACCCCGGCTGCCATTTCAAACAAGTCACATCAGGGGGGGACCTGGTAGTAAAAACCGCCCCAGCAAGTCCATCCCTTTCGGCGGGCTTGGTGAAAAAACCGGGCCCACTTAACTCCCCTCCCCCCCACCCCCCCCCCTTGTTTCCCCCCGGGTATTTTCCACCTGTTTAAGGGGAATTTTATTTTTGAAGCGAATCTAAGGGGGCCCGGCGTCAAGCGTGTCATATAAAAACAAATGTATGAAGACCAAAAAAAGCTCCCTCTGATTTTTAAGATGGCACAAGTTTACAGCACCCCCAGGGTCTGTGCAGTGGGAAATAGCTGTTTTTTAATGCAATTCGTCCCGAAGCAATTCGGACCGAAACAAATTTTGTCGGAAAATTCGGCGAAGTCACCGAATCGAATTTTTGAGAAATTCGTCCATCTCTACCCACAATGCTCATGCTGACAATGTCATCGTCCTGACTGACCATTTTTGTGGCATTTTCAAAACTGTCAAGGATGGTGTAGAGATCCTTCACCTACCTCTACTCTCTATGGCTCAACAGCCCGAGGTCTGCACCACTGCTCGTCAGGCCATGCAACACTTCATACTGCATAATGGCATTATGCTGCTGCCACAATCGCTGGAGCATGTGTAAGGTGGAATTCCAGTGTTTTGCCACGTCAACAATGAGGCGGTTGACAGGGAGGCCTAGATGACGCTGCAACACTGCCAGTCATGCCAAAGCAGGGTGCGAACGCAGGAAATGGGAGCTAGGACCTCGAACCTTCCTCAACAGACATTCAAGACTCAAGTAGCACTTGAGAAATTTCTGCACAACCAGGTTCATGATGTGTGCCAGGCAAGGGATGTGCATAAGTCTACCGATCTTAAGGGCAGCAAAGAGATTACTACCATTGTCGCACACCTCCATGCCTGGCGCCTGGTTCTTAGCACCCAGCCACTGGTTGGTCTCAGTACGAAGAACCATCCACAGCTCTTGACCTGTGTGTTGACGGTCTCCAAGAAAAATTAATTTGAGAACAGCCTGGTTTCTCTTGGCATGTGATGCTACCCATCGAGGTGGGGGATCTGGACTCCATCCCGGTAGTGTTGAAGAGTGTCGGCCGAGACTCATCACCAGAGACACTGTCATCCACCAAACTCACCCAGTAAGTAGTCAGATGTAACGCCCTTGACTGTGCTTACTAGTCCATGTGTCTGTAGTGAAATGGACTTTGGTGGACACAGATGCAGCCAACACGCTGGAGATCTTTTCTGCAAGGTGGCGGACCTGGGCAGGAACAGCTTTTCTGACATAGAATTGCCTGCTCGGCATCTGATATTGTGGGCATGCCATGGCTATGACATGGCGGAACCTATCTGTGTCCACCAGGCAGAAAGGCAACATTTCCAATTCCAACAGCCAGGCAATGCTTGGGGTAATGCTTTGGGGTGGTTGTGGTAAAAGTGTTTCTTATGCTCCCACACCTGGTAAATAGAAGGCTGGCTGCTGTACGGCATTTAATCTAGTAGAGCCGGAACCTCAATGCTCCTCATTGGCATGTTCTTGCTGCCACCAATGGTACTGCTGCCTAATGTAGTGGAACCGGAATCTCGCTGTTCCATATTGCCATGTTCTCGCTGCCACCAATGGTACTGTCGTCTAATCTAGTCCAGCTTGCAGAGGCGTAACTTGAAGTTCTTGGGCCCTGGTGAAGAAAGTGATAGGGGGCTCATGCCCGTTACCATGTGTCACTTCCAATACCAGTGTCTTCTTATGTGTCAAAAGGACCCCGTAGCAGCTGCTACCGCTGCACCTCGTATAGCTATGCTGTCCTCATCTTTTCAGTTAGCCACTGAAAGGAATGAATTATATTAGCCTCTCAATTTTTTTTCTGTGACTCTTAGAGTCTTCAATAAGTTGTTCCACGTATCCATTTTACTCTTATGGAAGGTAAATGCGGCTTCTCCTCACCTGTGTTAGTATAAAAATTAACCTAAACATCATCTCCCATTGACTTTAATTGGGTTCGAAGTTCAGTTCCAGTTCGACTCGAAATTCGAACCGAACTTCTCAAAATCCGCTCATCACTGTTGGTGATAAATAATAAGAGAGGTAATGTAGGGTAACCTCTCGATACCAATATCTTTAGATAGTTTACAAAACAACTTAAGAATCACTGGAGTAAACTATAAAATATAACTTTTAATAATACCATTAAAAAGGTAGATACATAATAAAGCTATGACACTTGTATATACTATAATATAGAGATAAATAGTGGCAAAGGTTTACACTGCCCCTACACATCCCTATACACTAACTACCTATCAGTGAGAATTGCATGGACAACGTCCTGATAAGGACGACCCCGCCAGGAACCAAACTAAAAGACCCTAATACACCCTATAAGTGAATGTGTATAAAGTGAGGATGTGATAATAAACAAAGACCCGACGCATTTCTTTCTCAAGGTTAGTATGAGAATTCCTCAGGGGTTACATAAATAGTAATAAAGATCTTATTGACATGTAGGTACAATATCTTACTTTAAATAAACGAGCTGCACAAACATATGCAAAACATGTTTTTTCATATCTTATATAGATTGCAATTGTTGCATCAGATCAAGGTCTGCCAGGAGGTGATTTATACTTCCATGCATATGCGTAGAGCCTTATAACCTAATGATCAACATATATATCAAACAGGTACAAATTGGAGAATTGTCTCCTTATGGCAAGTAATAGCACATTCGTACACAATTGTAATCACAGTAGGGAAGGACTCAATTCACCAGTCTGTATATAGGTATGTATATGGCCAGCTCGCTACTTACAGTTACTTAGGTGGACGTTCAGGTTCCATGCCCCCCATGTATATATAAAGTCTGTCAAAAAAGAAATGTACCAAACATATGTCAAGTTATACTCACTAATAGCAAGTGTATTGCAGTTAATAGCTTTCCACATCCAAGAAAGGTAAGTTCTTTTTACTCCACTCTGAGGTGAACTTTAGGCCAATGGAATTTTGATTTAGGGTGGATACCCAGTTGTTAAATGAACAAAGGATTTTGGAACACATGGGGGATATCAGAAATAAGAGAGATACACCATTGGCAAAACATATGAATGAGATCCATGGGGGAAAATGCTCTGGTTTGAAGTTTAAAGCACTAGAGCTGATACGCCAGTCACCACGTGGTGGAGATATTGATAGAAGAGCTCTTCAGGCTGAAGCTAAATGGATTCATAGACTAAAAACTGTGTACCCCCTAGGCCTTAATGAGCAGCTTAATTTTAGCTGCTTCATTTAATACAATCATTGTCTCCATTGTCTAGGTAAACTTAGTGTCTACCTGGAGTTACCTACGATTTGTAATTACAATTCTGGTCCTAAATTCTTTGCTTTTGAAAAAAATAAATGATTACGAACTGACCCTCTTTTTAGGATTTATATATTTACTTCTACATCAATCATTATCCAAAAAATAAATCCTTGTGGCCATTATGTAAAATCTACAAATAAATTATTGCAGCCCTTGATATATTAATACGGCATTATGCATCATACGTATCTCTTGTACGATAACTCTTTAATACCCATACATACTCTAGCCACGCTTGCCTCCAACTAGTTGTTTAATGATGTTTAAATATCTTTAGCCGTAAATCCCTTCATGTATTTATTTCAAGAATAATTGTGTAACGCAGCGCAGCCTAACTGACAGAGCGGGCGGAGAGTTCACCTTCTAGCGAGGCTAATTGTCGCTGTCGGTGAATGAACATTCCCTCATCCACGTCAGAGCGGAGGGCGTATCTCCGAGCCCGGACGCTAAGCTCAGTTCAAAAGGTGCGCATGCGCACACTCTGACGAGAGACGCCGAACGCTCAGACCCGCAACAATGTCAGTGGCAGACAGAAACTTGTCTCCACTATAATAAAGTAAGTATCAGACACAGCCATTAACTGCAATACTCTTGCTATTAGTGAGTATAACTTGACATATGTTTGGTACATTTCTTTTTTGACAGACTTTATATATAAATGGGGGGAATAGAATCTGAACGTCCACCCAAGTAACTGTAAGTAGAGAGCTTGCCATATACATACCTATATACAGACTGGTGAGTAGAGTCCTTCCCTACTGGGATTACAATAGGGTACGAATTTGCTACTATTTGCCATAAGGAGACATTTCTCCAATTTGTACCTGTTTGATATATATGTTGATCATTAGGTTATAAGGCTCTACGCATATGCATGGGAGTATAAATCACCTCCTGGCAGACCTTGATATGATGCAACAATTGCAATCTATTTAAAATATGAAAAACCATGTTTTGCATATGTTTGTGCAGCTCGTTTATTTAAAGTAAGATATTGTACCTACATGTCAATAAGATCTTTATTACTATTTATGTAACCCCTGAGGAATTCTCATACCAACCTTGAGAAAGAAATGCGTCGGGTCTTTGTTTATTATCACATCCTCACTTTATACACATTCACTTATAGGGTGTATTAGGGTCTTTTAGTTTGGTTCCTGGCGGGGTCGTCCTTATCAGGATGTTGTCCTTGCAATTCTCACTGATAGGTAGTTAGTGTATAGGGATATGTAGGGGCAGTGTAAACTTTTGCCACTATTTATCTCTATATTATAGTATATACAAGTGTCATAGCTTTATTATGTATCTACCTTTTTAATGGTATCATTAAAAGTTATATTTTATAGTTTACTCCAGTGATTCTTCCATCACTGTTGGTGGTCACTTCTGGATATGTATGGGTATCCCTTTTTCCCTGTTCTCATTTTAATATTTGTATTTAATAAAGATGTAATTATATTTTTAGACATTGTTCGCTCTCATACTTAAATCATCCTCATAAACCTCAATATAGAATCTGACGAGTATTTTGTCTTTGCCGTGTGGATGCAGCCTAAGGGTTTTTTGCATGCAACTGTATTTGCATGTATTTGCAGTACTGTTTCAAATGGTCTGAATGTGATGTGAACTTAGCATACACTGCGGTTTTCTGTGTTAAATTATGTTAGAAATATTGGTGTGTTTTAAGGTTTAGCCATGCATAGCACGATGAGATAAAAATTAATGGCTGAAAATGCTTGCAATAAATATGCCTTTTATACTTGTATGTCTCACAAATCCAGGTATAATTTTATTTGTTTTGACATTTTCAAAAATATACTAATGTATCATATTTTTATAACAAAGAACTTACATTATTAGTTTATTACTGAGACAGCTGTGTCTTAGAAGATAGTGTTGCAAAACAATTCCCCGGGTACAACGTGTCAAAGTATGTCAATCTAATTTAAACTTTATCCATAACACAATATACTGTATCAGAACACCAGGGGATCCATTCCATAAGAAGCAGATGTGTATGAGAGTAATCCTATTTACCCTTATTATCTCATCTGATTATACTCCACCGTATGTGCAAAAATAAAAGAATGCTGGAAGTGTTATTGTTATCTCTTGATATCTTAAGGCCTATATGAGTTTTTCTGTACAATCAGTGGGGTACAGAAAGGACTATTCCCCTATGTCTAGTATTCTTTACAACCATTCTGTGTTGATTCAGTAGTTAAAATAAATCTGCAGTTTTCATTTGCTTCTTGACTTTCTACTCCATAAATTAATCCATTTAATATCCTTGTTTATACTTCCCTCTTTTAATGAGACTCGTTAATTATCCTGGATGTGGATTAGCAGCCATGGAAGATGACAAGAGCGGGCGTATTGTTAAAATGCATGCTTTTCAATATTTGCCTAAATGATTCCATTATGAAGAGAAACAGCAACTTAGAAAATTGCTAATTTCAAGACTTACACATTTTATAGACTAGTCCCAGAAACTTTAAATATACACTAATGGATTAAATGTGACCATTAAAGACTTAGGGCAACAGCTATTAATTCGCCTTCACTTTTTTTTTGCTGTATTTTGCTGGTGCTATAGATGTATGAACATGCATACAGCCAAACATGGCGCAATGTGCGCCTGACAACACATTTTAATGCACCAAAGTTTGGTGCCAAATCGCCATACTAATTTTTTCGAATAACACTCTAAGCACTAATTTTGAAAAAATGTTTGGCGTATAACACTTTCATTCATACTGTTGTATTATACACTCCTCTATATCTATTTAGAACTGGTGGGTTGGTGGCAAGTTACAAAAATGGCACATGCAAATTCATAGATGTCACCCCTAGTTCTCACTAGAATGCAAGGATTTTATTTAGCCATTTAGTGGGGCAAATTTGTATTTTATTGGTGTTACTAAAGGCTAATGTACACAGTTGTATTAAAAATCTGTGTTGTACAGGTCCATAGTAAGAAATCCATGGTTTACTAGGAGCCTATTCTACATTGTGACTACAGGGGTGTTGCTCCAGGAATTGCAAAAGTAGCAGAGAGGCTCAAATGACAGCAGCATTATAAACAGCATGTGGTAGGTCAGGGTTCTGTAACAGATTTTACATTAAAGGGGTATTCCCATTTCATTCATTAGGTTTAAACATCTAAGCAAAAGTAAATAAAGACTACTTACCGAATACACTGGTGTTCTGATTTTGCTTCCCTTTAGAACAGATCTTATCTCCTGCTTGAGTACACATGCTTCCCTAGGTTACCAACTACCTCTCACTGCTCTAACAGGCTCTAAACCCTGGCCAGGATGGTGGGGTCACACCCTGATGTGTGTTATCAGCAGCACAGCAGCTTTTTTATGTTACTAACTGACAAACTTTAACTCTTTAGACCTCTGTAGCCTTTCGCCCAGTTCGTCCTCCATCACAAATGCCCCTCCAACAGGCTCAGTTAGGAATGGCAGAGCTGAAATGCCATTAAGTGCTGTTGTAGCACCCATAGCAAAAAAATAGGAAGTAGGAGCCTGAAGCTGGCTGTGAAAACCAGGCTCTCTGAAACTCTCGCTAAATGGGAAAACATCTTAACACAGGTAAGATTTGGGTTACCTGGAAATCTGCTCGCAGCCTAACCAAGAAGTGAAAGCCTGAAGCTGGCTGTGAAAAAGCATGGTGAGAACATCCCTTTAGGACCAGGAGCTCGAAGTTACACTTATGTGCCTGATATATTATATAGAACAGGGGTGCACAACATTTTCTGGTCTAAGGGCCGCATTCTATATGGCTTTATTTATATGCAATTGTAGTGCCAGCAACCACCCCCCTCATGCATTAAGGGTATGTGAGTGGTTTTTTTATTGGTATTTTTGCATTTCTGCAATATCCTCATGCATTATACTGTGGCTTTTCTGCATGCTGGTGTGAACAGGTTTTAAGTTAATGTGCAGTTTTTTATAATCTAATTATTTCCCTAGTAGTGGGGTGTGTAAGCTGTTGCCCAGCAATTAGCTGCACCTGTTAATTTTTCTCAAGTAGTATATGGGCCAGAGTTGCCTGCTATTGGGTTTAGTCTAGTCCAGCCATTGAGCTGTGAATATGGCCCAAAAATTGTAGTGTTTTTTTGTCCAAGGGCCACATTGTCACATTGCACCTTTCCCAGGAGCCACAGTAAATCTTAGATGGATATTCCCCATCTAAGACCTTGATGGCACTTCTATTGTAAGTACCCAAAATGGATGTGAGGTCTGTGGTCCACTCGAAAAGGGATATGAGGCACCTATTTTCGTTGTAGTTTTTTGGGGTTACAAAAGAGGCTGTTTCACAACTATAACTAGAGAGAACAACACACATACTGTATATCCACTTCTCTAACTCTTCTCCTCTTTGGAGTCAAACTGTGGATATACCAAGATAGTGTCAGGAAAAAAAAACTTCTTTAGGGAAAAAATCCAGATATACTATAGAAACAGTTTTTACTGGATTGATCATTTAGGTTGCTTAAAATAGCATATACAGCTCTACAGTGCCAGCAATACATTCCCACCATAGCAGTGCTAGCCCTATAGTACCCACCATAATAGTGCCAACCATACAGTGCCCACCATAACAGTCAGTGGCATAGCTACAGGTGTCACAGCAGCTACACTTGTGACTAGGTCCCTGATTCAGAGTGGTTCACAGGTCCCCCTCGACACATGGCAGCATCAGTGGGTCATATAGATCCAACGATGTAGTATACACAGCCACCACCTGCATAGGACTGAAGCAAGCTCTGTTCCTGGCTGTCTGGCTCGTTAGATTTTACGGCATAGGGGGCACAATCTAATGATGTCATGATGCTGCTTGTTATAGGCCATAAGCCTATGGCATAATACCTTAGGCTTATGGTCTTATAGATGCTGGGAATGGCGTACCAGAGCAGGTGGCCTGATAAAGTCACACTGCCTGCTTTGGAGTCAAACAAGAGGTGTTTGGTAGGGGAATGGAGAGATGTATTGTTTTTCTTCTTTTATTAGGGGACCCTGTATACCTAACTACCTACCAGTGGTCCAGTATGCCTAGCAACATAACAAGGGCACTATAAACCAAGCTACCATCTGGGGATTTCTATATACCTAGATACCTACTGGAAACCCATATACATAGCTACTTGTTGGCGCCCTATATACCTAAATAGCTACTGGGGGGACCTATAAACCTACCTTCCCACCTGTTGGAGGGTCTGTATAACTATCTACTTACTGTGGGACTTATATATCTACTCTTGGGACCCTATATACCTACTTACCTTCTGGGGGATGCTCTATCTACCTACCAACGGGGGTGCCTATATACCTACCTATCTATTGAGGAGACCTACATATCTACCTATCTACTGGAGGGCTTACCTTACAAAGGGCTGGCTTACATATTGGGGGCCTATCTATTTATCTAGTGGGGATTTTACCTACTTAATAGTGAAAGACTACTTTTTTACCTAAGTGTAATATTAGTCTTGGTATATTGATTTGATGAGTACAAATATGGTGGTGTTAGTCATAATATGGTAGTGATATGTGGAGTATTATTTGGTATATGTATATTGTTGTTATTGGTGATATTGATTTCAGTATACTGGTTTAGTCAGTAATATTATGTTGATATAAGTCACCGTACAATGGAGACATGCAGTGAAAATGTGGTGTTATTTTTAAGCCCTTATATACATACTGACCTGCAAAATACAGATAATATATAAATGAAACTGGTGAAAACTCTAACAAAAATGAAATCCAAAAACAATGGCACAAATGTATTTTTATACTTGCTCACCCCTAGTTGTCAGGAGTCTGGTACTTTATGGACTTTGCATATGCGACATTGTACCCACCAAAATCTGCATTCCAAACGCCAAATAGCGCTCTCTCCATTGTATGCCCGAAACAACAGCTTATACGCTCAAAAAGCGGTTTACACTCACAGAGGAAAGAATGTTTCTACATAAACATAGAAAGGTATTCTTTATTGTAAGAGCGGTGAAACTGTGGAACTCTTTGCCAGACTTGTCATGGTTAATTTACTAACAGAGTTCACAAAGGGTCTGGATACATTTCTAGAGTGCAATGATATAACAAGTTACATTGACTAGGATTGTAGGAGGGGTTGTTGATCCAGGGATTTATTCTGATTGCCAGATTGGAGCTGGGAAAGAATGTTTTCCCTAAAATTAGGACAATTGGCTTCTACCTCATGGGGGTTTTTACGCTGCATCCCTGCTAGGGACCGTTGGCGTGTTCGTGTCTGCCATGTCTCCGCTGCAGCTCCCTGTATGGGGGGGGGGAGTGCGGCGGCCTGCGTCTCAACTGCTGGTATTCTCACTTGTTCCGGTTTCTTTGTCCCTGCTGCTATGAGCGTTTGTGTCCGGCGTCACTTAATACTCACCAACCCTTGCTCCTGCATCATGGCATCCTGTGCATGAACTGGCACCCTTTAGAGGGCGCGCATGACACTGCTCTGTTATTTGAAGGGAAAGTGTCCCAATTACCTGGCCAATGACCTTTAACCTTCTGGGATATAAGGCACTTCCTGTCTTTTCTGCAGTTCATTGTGTTGTTCATCTGAGCTCTTTACCTGCTCCTTTGGTCTGTTGTTCCAGAATTAACCCCTGAGATGCCTGTAGTCAGTTTGTTTGGTCCACAGAGCTCCGGACCTCCGGGCTGTCGTTACCTGTTGATCTTGCACCTATGTTTCCTGTTGTTTTTGCCATTGCACCTGTCCAGTTATACCTGCTGTATTCCTGCCATTGCATCAGTTCGCTACTATCTGCTGTTATCTGTTACTGTGCCTGTCTGCTGCCCTCCTGGGACCTGTAGTTCTCCTACAGCTATATACCTGCTACCAGCACTTCCAGTGTCCTTGTCCTGCACCCCTGATATCCATGTCAGGGTTAGCGACCTAGGGGTTCTCTGCAGTGTAATCCGGCATGCATCGGTGAAGACCAGGGCCCAGAGCCGGGATGATGGGTAGGCGAACATAGGCCGTCGCCTAGGGCGCCTCCATCTGCCTGCCACTTGGGAGCGCAGGCATGGAGCCGGCTCAGGAGCTGAGCCAGCTCCATACATGGCAGCTCCCTTCTGTATCTCTATACAGCAGGAAGCAGAGAGCATAGCGATTTACTTCCTCCCCCCTCCTTCCTCCCGAGGCAGGGGGTGGGGGGGGGGGGTTGACAGGGGCGGCCATGCATTGGTGGCAGTGACTAAGGAGAGACAAATGTTAGGAGAGATTATGATCCATCTCTCCTTACATGTCTGCTCCCTGTGACAGTTTCCTGTCACATGATTGTCCAGTGTATGCTGGGAAGAGTGGACGAGCTTCCACCCCCTGTCCCCCAGCGGAGCACTGGAAACAGCAAGTGCTCAGTGAGCCCCACAGAAGAGGTCAGTGGTTTATTGTGTGTGGGGTGGGGGAGAAGAGCTAAAGGGAGCTACACTGAGGGGCGGTGGGGGGGGCTGTAGTGTGTGTGAGGGGAGGCTACAGTGGGGGGGGGGAAGGGTGTGTGGGGGGGGCTACTGTGTGGGGGGGGTGGGGTTTGTGAGGACTACAGTAGGGGGCTGTGGTGTGAGGGGAGGCTAAAGTGTGGAGAGGGGCTGTGTTGTGTGAGGGTGGCTACAGTGTGGGGGGGCTGTGGTGTGTGGGAAGCTACGTTGGGGGGGGACGCAGTGGGGTGAGGGGGGGCTAAAGTGTGGGGGGCTGCTTTTTGGGGGGGGAAGCTACTGAGGGGGCTGTGGTGTGTAGGGGGCAAGTGAAGGGGGGGCTTTTTGTGTGAGGGGGGGCGTAGTGTGGGGGGAGCTACAGTGTGGGGGGGGGCTGAGTGTGTGAAGGAGCTACAGGGTGAGGGGAGGCTACAGTGTGAGGGGCTGTAGTGTGTGAGGAGGGGAGCTACAGTGTGGGGGTGGCTGTGGTGGTGGGGGGGCTACAGTGTGGAGGGGTGGGGGGTGTGTGAGGGGGTACAGTGGGGGGGGGGGCTGTGGTGGAGGGAGTACAAGGGCGGGGGTTTGGGGTGTGTGTGGATCTACGTGAGGGGCTTGGGGTTTGTGAGGGAGCTACAGTGTGGGGGCTGTTGGGTTGGGGGGGGCTACAGTGTGGGGGCGGGGGCCGTCTTTCCATTGGGCCGTTGGGCATAGCCGGGGGCCCCCCACGACTCAGGGGGCCCTCTGGGCAGTGCCTTCCTGCACAAGGGAAAGAGAGGGCAGTGAACACACACAGGGGTGGGGGGCAGTCAGAGAGGGCCCGGCTATAGGATGCCATGCGGCCCCTTTTTTTTTTATTGTGGGGTCCTGCCTGCCCCTTTATCCCCAGCGAAGGGGGCGCACGGAGCTGAAGTAAGAGGAGGATCCTCTGCGCCCCCTGCACTAACCCCTCCCCCTCCCTTCTCTCCCCCCCCCCTCTCTTAGTCCGCGCCACTGGAGAGCCAAAGACTTCGGGGGAACCCCTAGAGCGGGCTGCCCCTCCCCTGTTCTATCGGCAGCCAAAGATGGGCTGCAGATGCCCGGCCCCCTGCTTTTTTTGGGGCCCTTCCCCTTGCTTTACTCCTCACAGCGCGGCAGGGCACACCAGGGAGTGAGCAGGGGCCGTTGCAGCGAATTTTGAACTCCTCCACAAACCCTGCCCCCCTCCTCTCCCCCCCCCCTCTCTTCATTGCGGGCCGTGAAGGGAAGACTGGGGGACATAGGGGAAGGACTGCCCTCCCTTCCTCCCCACACCATGGATTAGGACCAGTGAGTGATTGAGGGTGGGTAGGTTTTGGTGGGGTTGTTTAGGGGGGGGGTGGGTCTGGGGGGGTGTTGGTGTTGTGTGTGGGGGAGGTGTTGGGGGGGGTGTTGGGGGGGGGGGGGGGTTGGGGGGTTGTGTGGTGTTGTGGTGTGGGGGAGGTTTTGGGGGGGGGGGTTTTTTGGGGGTGGGGTGGGTCGGGGGGTGTGTGGTGTTAGTGGTGTGGGGTAGGTGTTGGGGGGGTTGTTAGGGGTGGGGGGGGGGGGGAGGTGTGTGGTGTTAGGGTGTGGGGAGGTTGGTGGTGTGGTTGGGGGGGAGGCGGGGGGGGGTTGTTGGGGGGGGGGGTCTGGGGATTGGGGGGAGGTGTGTGGTGTTAGTGGTGGGGGGGAGGTGTTGGGGGGGTTTTTAGGGGTGGGGGGGGGTTTGGGGGAGTTGGGGGGGGTTTGGGGTGTTAGTGGTGTCGGGGGTTGGGGGGGGGGTTGTTAGGGGTGGGGGTGGGTCTGGGGGAGGTGTGTGGTGTTAGTGGTGTGGGGGGAGGTTTTGGGAGGGTTGTTAGGTGGGGTGGGTCTGGGGGGGTTTTGGGGTTTTTAGGGGTGGGGGAGGTGTTGGGGGGGTGTTAGGGGGGGGGGGTCTGGGGGGGGGTTGGGGTTTTAGGGGGTTGAGGGGGGGGTGTTGGGGGGTTGTTGGGGGGGGGGGGGGGTCGGGGGGAGTTGGGGGAGGTGTGTGGTGTTAGTGGTGTGGGGGAGGTGTTGGGGGGATTGTTGGGGGTTTGGGGGGGTCTGGGGGATTGGGTGGGTGTGTGGTTTAGTGGTGGGGGGGAGGTTTTGGGGGTTGTTAGGGGTGGGGGGTGGGTCTGGGGGGTTGGGGGAGGTGTGTGGTGTTGGGGTGTGGGTGAGGTGGGGGTGTTTGGGGGGGGGTGTTGGGATGTGGGGGGGGGGTGTACCCATCTGCTGCCCCTCGTATTAACCCAAACCTTGTACGCATCTGCTGTCCCTGGTATCTAAGCCAATCCTTTGACGCCATTCGGGTTTCCTGTTTTATCAAAAACCCAATCAGTGTAGCCATCTGCTTTTCCTGGTATATAACCCAAAAACCGTGTACCCATCGCTGCCTGGTAATAAGACAACCCCTTTGTAACCCATTTGCGCCCCTGCATTTTTTAAGAAAATCCATTGTACCCATCTTGGCCCGGATCAGGCCCACTTACTTAATTTTTGTGTGAATTCTTTTTTTGAGGGGCGTTTTAAGCTCAGACACCCTGAGCATAAATTACAGCCTGGTGGGGTTGTCCCAAATTTTGCATAAAAAAGCGGTTTTTATTTTTATTCATAACCATGAGGGCTTGTTTTTTGTGTACAAGATGTTCGTTTTAAAAAGGTGCCATGAACGACTGTAATGTGTGGGAATTCAAAAAAGTGGGGTGAAATTTTGAAAAAATTTACTACCGGTTTGTGGTTTGTTTTTATGGTGTTTACTTTTTGGGAAAGGATGTGTATCTTATTCTGCGTTGGTGGGGGGCCCCCGTTCACAGCTTGCCCAGGGGCCCACAATGCTGTTAAGGCTCTGTGGAGGGCTGTGGGTGTGTAGGGGGGCTACAGTTTAGGGGGGGTTGGTTGTGAGGGGGGTCACAGTGTGGGGGGGGGGCTGTGGTGTGTGAGGGAGCTACAGTGTGGGGGGGCTGGGTTTTGTGAGGGAGCTTCAGTGTGGGGGGCTGTGGGGTGAGGGAGTACAGTGAGGGGGGGGCCTTTGGGGGTTGTGTCGGCGGGGCTCTGTGTGTGAGGGGGGAAGGCCCGGATGGCCATAGGGAAACCGGGCTTTGGGGCCACAGGGGCCCGGGTCGGATCGCCCCCCGGGGGGGCCGTTTCCCCCGGCGGCCCCGAGCCCCCAGGGTGGGGGGGGGGAACCCCTAAAGGGACCGCAAAGGTCGCATCAGCACGGAACCCCCGTACCAAGGGCCGACAGGCCCCCACGCACAAGGGTGCACGGGGCCCGGGGCACCGACCCAGCCCCTGCAGCCATCCCCGGCCGCTGCCCCCCGCCCCCCCGGGTGCAAGCAGCAGCCCCAGGCGAAACGTGGGATCTACTGATCCCTCTGTCAGCTCCCCGGAGGGGCCCCGGGGCGGCGCGCATGTTATGAGTCATTGCGCCCCCCTCGCGTCCCCACACTGTGCCGGCGGTCTGGGGAAAAAATAGAAGAGTAAGCAGAGACTTCAGGTAAGTTTGTTTTTATTATTTTTAAAAACTACTGCCCTGTCTATCTGTATACCTGCCCTGCCGCTTTATGCCCCGTTACCTGTATACCTGCCCTGCCTGTATATACCACCCGTCTACCCGTATACCCCGCCCTGCCTAGCTTTACCGCCTGGCTACCTGTATACCTGCCCTGCCTAGCTATATACCAGCCCTGTATACCTGTATACTGCCCTGCCTAGCTATATACTGCCCTGGCTACCTGTATACCTGGCCTACCTAGCTATATACCAGCCCTGTCGACCTGCCCTGCCTTGCTATATACCAGCCCTGTCTACCTGTATACCTGCCCTGCCTAGCTATATACCAGCCCTGTCTACCTGTATACCTGCCCTGTCTAGCTATATACCAGCCCTGTCTACCTATATACCAGCCCTGTCTACCTGTATACCTGCCCTGCCTAGCTATATACCAGCCCTGTCTACCTGTATACCTGCCCTGCCTAGCTATATACCAGCCCTGAATAGCTATATACCAGCCCTGTCTACCTGTATACCTGCCCTGTCTACCTGTATTACTGCCCTGTCTAGCTATATACTGCCCTGTCTAGCTATATACCTGCCCTTTCTACCTGTATACCTGCCCTGTCTAGCTATATACCAACCCTGTCTACCTGTATACCTGCCCTGTCTAGCTATATACCAGCCCTGTCTAGCTATATACCAGCCCTGTCTCGCTGTATACCTGCCCTGTCTGCCTATATTCCTGCCCTGTCTGAGTATATGCCTGCCCTGTCTACCTATAAGTGGCCCTGTCTATATACTGGCCCTGCCTGGCTACATACTAGCCCTGCCTGGCTACATACTAGCCCTGCCTGGCTACATACTGGCCCTGCCTGCTTACATACTGGCCCTGCCTGCTTACATACTGGCCCTAGCTGGCTACATACTGGCCCTACCTGGCTAATTACTGGCCCTACCTGGCTAGTTACTGGAGGCAGCACTAGCTACCTGGCTGATTACTGGGAGCAGCCCTAGCTACCTGGCTAGTTACTGGGGGCTAATTACAGTGATAGGCCCTGTCTACCTACCAAATTAATGGAGGAAGGCCCTGTTTACCTACCTAATGGGGGTCTACCTATTTACATGCCACTTATCTAACATTTTTTAATTTCTAATTTTTAGGGTCTAACATAGCTGTTTGGGGAATTGATAGGAAAGTGCTTGAAAAGAGAGGAGTCTAAGATGTATTTGTGGTAAATTCTACAGGGACGAGTAGTGACCGGGAGAAGAAGACATTGCATGCTGTACCGGACAGAGAAAGAAATGGAAGGGAACGACACGACTCATCAGGGATGACGTCATGGAGGTTTAGGCCAGAAGGAGACGAAAAGGAGAAGAGAACAACTCCCATCAGAGATGACGTCTCCTGTGAGTCCCTGCTCTCAGGGGTAATTTTACTTCTATGTTGAATCAGTGCTGTATCAATGTGATAGTGACCTGACTACTGGTGATGTGATTGGTGGGTTTGTAGGTTATGTTGGTGCTTATGTATGTGTGTCAGTGTGGGCTTGTCCCTGATTGTAAAGCAAGTGCACACCTGACTCTGTGATGAGGGGTTTCTCTACACCACGGTTTCTTTCTTGTTTGTGTGTAGGGGGCTCTCACACTGAGCAGTTTTGGTGCATTTTTTGTGTAGAAATGTACAGCATTAACTGCTCTGCCTTTCTGCACAAAAACGCACCAAAAACATATCAAAAACACTCCGTGTGAAAGCACCTTTACAGTGTAGTTTATTTTAGAAAGTGGCGAGGTGCGAGAACAAGGGAAATTTTTTAAGTGGATGTTGTATGTGGGCTGGTGGGGGCTTTGTGCCAGGGCTGATTTTTATTCCCAGTCCGGCCCTGGAGGGGAGGCTACAGTGAGGGGGGGGCTGTAGTGTGTGAGGGAGCTACAGTGTGGGGGGGCTGTGGTGTGTGAGGGGAGCTACAGGGAGTGGGGGCTGTGGTGTGTGAGGGAGCTACAGTGTGGGGGGGGCTGTATTGTGAGAGGGAGCTACAGTGAGGGGGGCTGTGGTGTGTGAGGGGGAGCTACAGTGTGGGGGGCTGTGGTGTGTGAGGGAGCTACAGTGTGGGGGGCTGTGGTGTGTGAGGGAGCTACAGTGAGGGGGGCTGTGGTGTGTGAGGGGGGGCTGTAGTGTGTGAGGGGAGGCTACAGTGGGGCGGGGCTGTGGTGTGTGAGCGAGCTACAGTGTGGGGGGAGGCTACAGTGAGGGGGGGCTGTAGTGTGTGAGGGAGCTACAGTGTGAGGGGAGGCTACAGTGAGGGGGGGCTGTAGTGTGTGAGGGGGGCTACAGTGTGGGGGGGCTGTGGTGTGTGAGGGGGGGCTGTAGTGTGTGGGGGGGAGCTGCAGTGTGGGGGGGCTACAGTGTGGGGGGCTGTAGTGTGTGGGAGAGGCTACAGTGAGGGGGGGCTGTAGTGTGAGAGGGAGCTACAGTGTGAATGGAGGCTACAGTGAGGGGGGGCTTGTAGTGTGTGAGGGGGGCTACAGTGTGAGGGGGGGCTGTAGTGTGTGAGGGGAGCTACAGTGTGGGGGGGCTTTTTGGTGTGTGAGGAGGGGCTTGTGGTGTGGGGATGGGAGGCTGTAGTGTTAGGGGGAGGCTGTTGTGTGAGAGGGGAAGCTGTAGTGTGAGAGGAGAGGGCTGTAGTGTGAGAGGGGTGGCTGTGTGTCGGAATTGTGTTTTTTTTTCCATTCTGCCTAGCTGGATGGGGGGGGGGGCCCATCGGCCTAATTGCCTAGGGCACCAAAATGCCTTGTCCTGTCCCTGCCAGGGTCCCTTAAACTCCACTCCCTGTTGTGGTCTCCATCTCTACCATCTTTGCCTGTGGCGATCACAATGGATCCACACCTGTTAACCAACGATCGACGTGTCAGTGCCTACTGTCAGCATCGGTTCGTTACAGATGTTTTTGTCTTCCTCTGGATTAACACTGTAGCACAATAGACTGAACTTGATGGACAGTCCTTTTTTGGTCTTACAAACTATGTAACTATGTAGAGTATTGCCCCAACATTCCTTGTGAAAATAAGAAATTATGAGATGAAACTGAATAAAATTAGGAAAAATTTAATTTGTTTTTCTTAAATCCCTAACCACCGCAGCCAGTTTTGACCTCTATGACAGAACCCCATTTTTTTTAAATCTCACATGTTAATTTATGTGATAATAATTAGTGTTGAGCGATTTTTATCGACAAAGTTGAAATCGGCAAGGTTTTTATGGTGATCGAAATTTCCAGATCATGCGATAATTAAGGTTAAAATCTGAGCATCATCTATTAAGATCGTGCCTTTGTCGGCGCTTCCTGTAATTTTGGTGGCCAGCAAATCAGATTACAGAATAGAGCAGGGTGAGATGTGTGTGCGACGTCATGACTGGGATGTGTATGGTTGCGATTGGCTGGAAAAATCACATGACCTCGTTTTACATAAAACAGCGTTTTCCTGTTTCAGCCTCAGTGTCTCTCAGCGTCTCATAGGGATAGGACCTGCGCTCTGCCTGTGCCAAACAGCTCAGCGAAATTAGTCTATTTCTGCACAGAGAAACCTCTACTATTAGCTGTGATCCTTTTCCAATTTAGTTATATTAGAGATTTGAAGATTTTTATGTAGTTAGCTAGAGAATTTTAAAGCGCATTCCCGCTGAAAAATTCACGGCGGGGCAGCAGAGGGGGGCCCCGCGGGGCGAACCAGAACAAGCTCTATCTATAAAGAACACTGGAGTTCACCAAAAACTTAGTGTAGACATTGTAGTGGAATATCTTTATTTTTAAAAATTTTGCTATTGAAATATTTCCTGGATATTGGGCAGCCTGAACTTATATTAGGATACACATCATTTCTAGTAACTGCAGGTCTCTTTGTTAGGTGCAAAACTCCACTTTTATTATACGTATACATTTCAGATATGTGTTCATTTTAATTTTACCCATTACACCTGTGACTGTTGATATATCCACCTTGCAGTTAAATTACAATCCAGCAATCTTGTAGTCAGCATAGGTTGTTTGTTGCCAAAAATACCGTGTATCATACGAAAAAATAACAGTTACGTGTTTTTGTCTTTTTCGCACCCAGCATTGTTCATTGAAGCAGCATCCACGTAAATCTTAAACAGCAATTCTATATTCCCCCACAGGTGAATTGAAAGGTGCAAAAAAAATACCCTTTATTATACCAAAACATAAAAGTTACGTGTTTTTTGACTTTTGCACACCCAGCTTTGTTCATTGACGCAGCATCCACGTAAATCTTAAAACAGTAATTCTATAGTCACCACAGGTGAATTGAAAGGTGCAAAAAATACCGTGTATTATACGAAAACATAACAGATACGTGTTTTTTGACTTTTGCGCACCCAGCTTTGTTCATTGACGCAGCATCCACGTAAATCTTAAAAAAGCAATTCTATATTCACCACAGGTGAATTGAAAGGTTCTGTGACTTTTATAACCTAGGTGTGTTGCCTAAGATGTAGCACGTATCATTTAAACTGTTGTGGATGTTAATTTCAGCTTCTCCAGCCTTTTTTGGGGGTGTAATAATGAAGGTGTTGTTGCTCTCCCATAGACTTTAATGGTAATCGCTCATAATCGATGCTCACTATCGAAAACTTATCGATAGGGGGCCGACTATCGACTATCGCTCGATCTCGATAGCCAACGCAATCGCTCAACACTAATAATAATGTTTTGATACTTTTACCTATCAATATGATTCAGAGAAAGTTTTGTAACAACACATAGGGGGACATGTATGAACGGGGCTGCGCCAGAAATCTGGCGTATTTTCAGCCCGACATCAGACGCAGCCCCGTTCGTATTACTGAAATGTCTCACATACACCAGTATCAGGCGCATTACAGAGTGCGAGCGGCATTTTGTAATGCCTAATTTCGGGGGGCGTGCGGGAGGCGGGGTGTACAAGAACCGTATCAGAACCTTGTAGAACGGGTTCATAAATCAGGTGCATTCTAGGCTATTATAATGCGCATGAAATTTGGCGTTTAAACGCCAAATTTCACACATGCCGCCCATAGTGATTTAAGTTAGTAATATATTTGAGTCAATACAATCCTTGTTTATTTGTGAAAAATTTCAAAATGTGAAAATTTGGAAGAATTTGCCATTTTCAAAGTTAAAAAATATCTGCATGTAAGACATATAGTTATACCACACAAAATAATTTATAACTAGCATCTACTATAAGTGTACTTTATGTTGGCATCATTTTTTTATTGTCTTATCAATTTTTTATGACAGTAGGGACTTACAAATTTAGTAACAATTCTTCACATTTTAAAGAAAATTTGCATCACAGATATTTTTAGGGACCAGTCCATTTCTGATGTGGTTTTGAAGGCCCTGTACAGTATGTTAGAAAACCCAAAAATTACTCCATCTAAAAAATTGTACCCGTTTAAGTATTCAAAACAGCATTTAGGAAGTTTGTTAATCCTCTTGGTGTTTCACAGAAATTAAAGCAAGGTGAAGGTAAAATTTCAAAATTTCCCTTTTTTTGCAGATTTTCAATTTTTATCCCTAATTCACTGGAACACAGTAAATGTTACCAAGGAAACACAACTCCATGCTGATTCCCTAGATACTGCCTTTTTCAGCAATATCCCACATCTGGCCCTAGTGTGCTTTTTGACTCAACCTCAAGCCTCAAAATAGTAAGACCATCTACCGGACTTTTACGGCAACATGTATGTATTTTGGCGCCCAGATGCCGTTCTTTTGCACACATTAGTAGCACAGAATGCACCTGAGTTTATGAACCTATTCTACTGTGGGTTATAGATTAGGTGCTTTCTATCTCCAAAATGACAAATCAGGCTCAGGGAAATCAATTTTAACTTTGTCTACCTGTTCCAGCAGTAATGCGGTCAGTTTTGCTGTCCTCTCGTCATAAATGTGTCGAATCATATGGTTGTGATGCGACACACCTCCAGAATGCCCCCTGATCTCAGGCACAGTACAAAGTGCTGTGGGCGTTCATAATGCCTCTAATTTTGGAGTGCGTCTGATTATAAATCTCGAAAACAGAGCTGGACCAGTTTTTGTGCTGAAAGGGCGCCAGACTACTGGCGCAACTCAGTACATACATGTCACCCCTAGTTCTCATTTTCATTAGGATTTTTTTTTTAGGTGCCATTATAGATTTGCACACAACCTAAGTTGCTAAAATGTAATAAACACCCCTAAAGAGACCTAATTTGAGACAGAACACCTCTTCAGGAATATATCTAAGGGTACAGTGAGTATATTGATCTCACAGGTGTTTTACTGATTTTTTTACGTTAGGCTGTGAAAATGGAAAATGGAATTTTTTCCAATAATATGCAATTTTACCTGAAAATATTTCCTTTTTCACAATGAATCCTGGAAAAGGAACCTCAAAATGTTTTACACAATTTATTTGGTAACACCATATATAAGGGGGTAAACTGATGATTGGGCGTATAGCAGGGCATTAAAGGGAGGGAGATCTATTTAGCTTTTGGAACACAGATTTGGTGGGTGCTATGTCTCATATGCAAAGCCCCCAAAGTTTTAGAAATGGTGAGACCTTCCAGAAGTCACCCCATTTTGGATTCAAAACCCCTCAGGGAAATCATAGCATTGGAGAAAATAAAACACAGTTCTGAGTTTGTTTTTGGGGCTTAATTTTTACAGTGTTTGCCATGCGGTATAAATGACATAATAACCTTATTATGCAAATCAGTAAAATTACAACACTATCAATTTTATATAGTTTTTTTATGTTTAACTACTTTGCACAATAAAAATAGTGTTTTTATGTATTCATAGTCTGACAGCTATAACTTTTTTTATTTTTCTGTATTTTTCTGTGTTTCACTGATTAGGGATTATTTTCTATGGGATAAATTGTCGTTTTCATTGATACCATTTTGAGGTTGATTTCACACTTTGATTGCTTTTTATCAATGATATTGGGAACAAAATGCAACAATTCTGGTAGTGTTTTTTATTTAGATTTTGTACAGAGGTTTTACAGTGGTTTATATTTTTGAAAACGTTTTATTCCATTTAATGTGTTGCGGAATGAACAAACATCTCAAAATAATTTTTTATTTTTTTTTTTGTACGGCATTCACCGCGTGGGTTAAAACATGACAGATTCATAGACTAGGTCATTACCAACGTGGTCATAACAAATATGTGTACTTCTTTATTTTTTGTAAATGTACTGTATATATATACTACATATGGGTGATATATACTGTGTGTATACTGAGTGTGTACTGTGTATGTGTGTGTATAACGTGTATGTGTATATATACTATGTATAGGTGTATGTGTACACTATGGGCGACATGTATGAATTTTGGCGTTTAAACAGCAATTTTCATACGCATAATATTAGTAATGAATGCGCTTGCTTTATTAACCCGCTCTACTGTGGGTCATAAATCAGGTGCATTCTAGCGCTAATACGACATTTCTGGCTCAGGTAAACCACTTTTAAAGTGATATACCTGTTCCAGCAGTAATGAGCCTAGAATTGCTGTAACGAAGCTATAACTCTATTGCTTAGTACGGTTTTGGTACGTCACAACTCCCGCATGCCCTCCGAAATCAGGCGCATTACAAAGTGCCGCGGGCGCTCTGTAATGCACCTGATATTGGCGTACCAGCCATTTAAGATTATCGCGAACGGGGCTGCACTGGATGTCAGGCTGAAAAGATGCCAGACTTCTGGCACAGCCCCGTTCATACATGCCGCCCTATGTATCTACTGTATATATACTGTGTATAGTTGTATGTGTACACTGTGTATTTGTATAACTCTGTGTATGGGTGTATATGTACACTGAGTGTTTATACTGTGTATTTGTATATATGCTGTGTATGGAAATATATACTGTGTATGGGTCTTTGTGTATACTGAGTGTGTATACTGTGTATGTATGTATATATACCGTGTATGGCTGTATGTGCAACCAATCAGAGCGCCCCTTTCATTTATTTAGAGCACTATATGAAATGAAAGTGGAGCTCTGACTGGTCGCTATGGGCAACTAAGAAAGTCTTACTGCTAGACAGTTTTCATACATGTGGCCCTATGTGTTTATACTGTGTATAGTGCACACTGTGTGTGTATATTGAATATGTATATATATACTGTGCATGGGTGTATGTGTACTGTATACTGTGTATGTATAGATAAACTGTGCATGGGTTCACTGTGTGTGTATACTGTGCAAGTGTATATATACTGTGTATGGGTGTAGGTGTACACTGTGTGCACTGTGTATGGGTAAATATATTGTGTATGGGTGTATGCGTACACTGATTATATACTGTGTACGTGTGAATATACTGTGTGTGTATGTATGTATGTGGGTATATATATATATATATATATATATATACTGTGTGTATTTATACTATGTATAATGTGTATATATACTGTATATATATATATATATATATATATATATGTGTATGAGTGTATGTGTACACTGTGTATTAACTGTGAATGTGTATATATGCTGTGAATGGGTCTATGTGTGCCCTGTGCAGCTTGCGGAACTGTGTAAATTTGGTGTGCACTTAAAGTAACTCAACGCACAACCATCAATGTCTAAACCACTGACAACAAAAATGAGTACACTCCTAAGTGAAAATGGACAAATTATGACTAGTTCGAGTCGAACTTCCCCGATTTTTTAGAACTCGAGCCGAACTTAGCTTTTAGCGGTACGTTCGATTAAAATTCATGTTCGCCATTTATAGTTTCATTTTCAACTGCTTCCTGCACTTTTAGTGACCATCCAATCAATGCAGAGCATAGAGGGGGGTCTAAAACGTCACCACTGAGGGTGTAGGGATTTCATTTAAAAAATGTGTATGAAGAGTACACCGCTTTACTCACTGGCTTTCTTGCATGTAACAACCGACAGTTCTATGCCTTGTATGGGATGTTCAAGCACCTGGGTATTCTCTGTCAGACAATCATTGACCTGGCTTTTTCCTTCGGTCCTCGTATGCGATGCCTCGCTTGGGGGAAACTGTATCACCCCCCTTTCTGTCCCACTATATGATAGCTGCAACTGCGCTCGAGAGCGTTTCCCGAAAACAGCAAACATAAAAACCCTTTATGAAACCCCAAAAAGTTTGTACCCCACGTAGGTATAAAAACGCAGTTTTATTCAAAATAAACATATCCAAAAATAAGATCTTCATATGATGTGTGCACTTGGGGTACACGTTTACAACCTGTAGCGATTCTTCTTCACGGCCCCTCCCAGGACACACCTTGATTCTTTAAAAGCAATCTAAAAAACAATCATCTCTTATTATTCTGAAAGAATGCTTTAGATCTTATTCTACTATATGGTACCACCTTTCTAAAGACAAAATACCTTA
This sequence comes from Phyllomedusa bahiana, assembly GCA_025379985.1. Taxonomy (NCBI): domain Eukaryota; kingdom Metazoa; phylum Chordata; class Amphibia; order Anura; family Hylidae; genus Phyllomedusa; species Phyllomedusa bahiana. The sequence continues at coordinate 3,512 of JAODAL010031198.1, read as the reverse complement.
CCCAAAAATTATATTACACATCAAATCGTTATTTAAATTTAGTCCATTAGGAATTTGTGTGTTTGAAATTAAAATAAAATAGGCTTTCCTGACTTTTACTTTTTGATTCCAGTCTTTCCCTCTGAGAGGTTTATTAACTGTTTCTACTCCGCATCATGTGAAATATTTAACATCTCCTTGATGTTGTTCTACAAAATCCCTAACTGCCCCAGATTTTAAAAAATTGTTATTTTTTATTCTTTTGGTTTTAAAATATATATTATATAATATTATATATATATATGTATATATATATATATATATATATATATATATTAATAATTATATTTTTATATATATATTTATTTATTTATTTTTTTACAGTGTGCATTTTAAATTTCATAAATTCATGATTCTCTGCATTAGCAAATATATTTCCTTTGATCATATATTTGCACGCTTATGCAGCTGGGCATGTTTGGCCTGCTGCATCGGTTTTTGAGCAATCGTGCTGTACCGCGGCGTTTGTGCATGACACTGGCTGCTGGGAGGATGTGTCCTCCCAGGGGCTGCAGATTCCCCTTACCCGCTTTGGTGGCGTTCCGGGGGCATTCTGACCGTTTTAGCCAAGGGTCGCGCCCTCTCCTTGGCCTGTTCATATTCGGGGGTCGCCGCAAATGGGTCAAGGTCACTCACAGGATGGGACAGGACCTCCATCAGCCTGGGGCTGTGGTGGGGGCAGAGCCTAAATGGCATTTTTCTGGCGTTCGGTGTCCTGGCAGCGTGCTGCATCTCCTGGCTTCCATGGAGGACACAGCTCCTTGGTGTGGTAAGTTGGCCTTCTGTGGGCCATCTATCCCTGCCCCGTGTACTTTGCAGCCATGTCCCTTTCAAGAATGAGGGGTTAAAACCGTCCACATCTAAAGCAATGGTGACTTACTTCGCCTATGCCCATTGCCACAAGAAATTCTCTTGTGGCCAGCCAGAGCACTTTATGCCCTTTGTGCTGCTCCTCAGCCGACCGCCGTGGGGCCCAACCCCTCCTGTCAGGGGTCGGTAGCCCTCACTTTGCTAATTAACTGAGTCGACCCCTCCCATCTCCTGTTCATCTCTGTTTGCTATCTAAACTTCAGTCTGTATAAATCCAGGGCCTAGGGGTCGCTTTTGACTTGGTCGAAGTGGCCTTTTTTCAAAGTGGCCATGTTCAAATTTGGCAGACTTAAAACCAGATTTAAAACCGGGATTGAAAAAGGGGAGGGTAAGGTAACCCTACCCCTTATTCTTCCCAGCTATTACCCTCCCTAACCTATCCCCCACCATGTTTTTCCTTCCCGCATTATCCAACCCCCCCCTTTTTTTTTTCCTAAAACAAATTTTACCATCCCCACCCCCCCTTTGGGCGGGGAAAATGATTTTCTATATTTTCCCCCCTGTTTTTTCTTCCCCCCTCATCTGACTGCGGGCCACCAACCTTTTTTCCCCCAATATCAATGCCCCCCCGCACAAAACAGACTAAAAGGGAAAAACTAGCTTTTCCTCCCCCCCCTTTTCTCCCCTCTCCCTGCTGCTCCTGGCTGCTGGGGACATATCTCCCAACCCCGGGGGCCCCCTCACCTTTTCCCCCTATTTTTTCTCTAGCATTACTAACAGATCCCCCCCTACCAAAAACCCGTAAAAACCCCCCCAACCTTAAACACATTCCCTTGATCCCACTTTACTCCTCTCCTCCCCGGAGCTCTCTGGAAACCCAAAGGCCTGTAAAGTAACAAACTCTCCTACATAAAATGACCTATTATCTCAAAAAAAATTACTCTTTCCCTTGGGCTAAAAGAACCCGGCTGAAACCCCTCTGAACAGTCTTTTCCCCGCGGGTCTTCCTTTGGGGGTTTCCAACTTTTTCCCAATCCCCACCCCGGGAACAACATGGAGGAGGTGTTGGGCCCTTTTCCTATTTACACCTGCTCTTTTGTTCCCATTCCACTCTACCCTCCCCTTTAAACCCAAACCCCCCTTTTAGGTTTCACTCGTCCCATCTACTCCCCTTCCAACCTGCAATGGGGTGTGGTAAACGCCCCCCAAAGGGCCCTTTCCCCTGGGCCCTTCCCCTTTACCCCTTCCCACTTTCCTTCCCTGACATTATGTTTTGCCCAAATTTTTTCTATCAATTAATTTTTTCCAAATTTTTTAAAAAAGTTTTTAAAACAGCTTTTTAGAAGGCTAAATCAAATCAATAAAGGTATAACACCGCTTTATTGTTAACAATAGTTCAAAATCAAACAAGTAAAGTTAAAATGATTAACATAAAAAAGATTCCAGAAAATAGGGAAATTTGAATTTTTAAATTTTAAGAGAAATTTTATTTTAAACAAAGTTAAAAAAGCCTTATCAGACTTCACCTGTATTGCATCTCGGGAAACCGCTAAAATTCCCCATGGGGAAACCCCTAAAACGGATGGAGCCAGCAAACACTGTGTATAGACAGCTCCATACCAGGAAGGAAGGTTTCTGACTTTCAGGCTGAGGTTAAGATAGATACCCAACCTCTACAAAATGGGGGGACACAGCTAATGCTGAGTCATTTTCGGGAAACAAAAGGTGTTGTTTATGTATCTCCCCCCACAAGGGATGACCTCTCCAAGGTAAGTTACGCAAGAGTATAAAAGCACAAGAAATCTGAACTAGACAAGAAAGTCAAACCCCCATGTGTATTCAGTCAACAGAATCCCAAAAGGGACATAAAAAAGAATTTAAGAAGAATATGTGGGAAAAAAAGGTTTTAGAAAAAAGAGACAAGCAAACATTGCAATTAAGAACAGGAATTATATAAATTTAATTAAAAATAAAATAACTCACTATAATTTGGCTCAATAGTCATAATTTTCTGACTACATTACAATCCACTCCGCTTTTAGTCAAATTATAGATACCCTGAACCTAATTTTTTTGCAAAATGCAGAAAACAACTTGGGCAGGCTAAGGCTGAAAACAAAAGGGTTAAAAAAATTAAAAAAGTAAAAAATTTTTTTTTCTGTAGAAGTCACTCTCCTCTTCTTAATCTTCTTTAACGTAACCAACTGGTATAATGCAGGATATGAGGGGTTTATTGGCCTTTCACTACCTGGTTGATAAAACACAAACTTGTCTCCATTTGGTGAGATAGGATTTTGGGGGGGGTCAGCTCAGAGCCCCCTTGGTGTATCAATGCCAGTCAAACGGGGCGGTCAGTGATCAGTGCTTGGTGCAGAATGGCGGGAACACTGGCGCAGACATGGCGATCAACACTGGCGCAGCATGGCGATCAATGCTCAGTCCGTTTTCGAATTTCCTTTGTGTCTCCTGGCACCCTTCGTAATCCCCCCTCGTGTTCGGCTCCCGGGCCCCGGCTATAAAGATGAACTTTGAAAAAAAATCTTGAATCCTTGCAGGTAAAAAATTGTCCGTATGGGGTGGCGGGGTTGGGTGGACAGGCACTCTGTTTAATCTCATCCCTATACTCGTACATAAGAGCGTAAATAATCTGCTCTCTCCCGTTT